>OY754970.1:5969218-6144218 GCA_963576475.1 Molanna angustata | reverse complement strand
AGATGGCGTTACAAAAAGTTTTTTCG
This sequence comes from Molanna angustata, assembly GCA_963576475.1. NCBI lineage: Eukaryota > Metazoa > Arthropoda > Insecta > Trichoptera > Molannidae > Molanna > Molanna angustata. The sequence goes on along the minus strand of OY754970.1, from coordinate 6,144,192 downwards.
TTACTTCATAGATGGCGATTGTGTATTCGGCTTATTTTCAAAACGAACAGATTTTCATGATTACAATATGTAGAAATTAAATTGATAGGGAACTCAATAAGAAGGCATAATTGGTGTGAGTTGCGCAAACGCATAAACAGAAGATGACAGGTCGTAAGCCCTGTAGGTGCCTTGAGTCCCTGGTTCTCCGATAATATTCCAACTTCATCCCTAGTGAGATTTTAAAAAAATGTTAACTGTTGCACTATGTTAATGTTAAATTATTTTCATGTAAATTTCGCTTGAATTCAACGTGTTATAAATAAATATATGTGCGATTAAATTGTCTGTCTTAAAATACGAATTATTCCTAGTACGATAAAATAAAACAAATTGTAGTAATGCTAAACATGATACCAAGAAATACATACTTATATTTTGAATAATCGCAACGAAAATTAAGAGAAAGACTCTTATGAAAGATATTTATATCGAATCACCTTATCTATTTAAAAATATGATATAGAAAATGAGTCATTGTCACGTTAAATATTAAAAATATATTATTTACTATTGCTAGTTAAATTATTATGACAAACGATGACATAGGTTATGACAAGAATTCGTTAAAAATACTTCATACACTATCAAAAAAAAATCTATGTAATAAAACTTATCCAGATATTTAATCTTATCATCAATGATTACAGCGGTGATATACGAGTTATATTAAAATGTGTAATTCATTTTTTTATTATTTTTACGATATAAAGATACAATAAATAACACGTTGAAATACGTAGAATCAAACAAAAATGATTTTATTTCTTTTCATTCAACTATGGCTCAGTTAGATAGATATCTGACTGCTGAGCCAAAGATCCAATATTATATTCCCGGTGGAGACATAGTTTTTAATTTATTGTGTTTTCAGTCTTGATTCTGTGAGACGATAACCATCATAAGTCTTCAGAATGTGCCTTGTTGTAGTATGCGTGTTGTTAAATTATTATTTGACATAGTACCTACCTCATATATACATAGGTGCTCGCTAAATGCCATAAAAATATAAAAAAAACATAGATAAACCTTTAACAGTTATTTTTGCTACGTAAATGCTTTGGTGGTTTCATTGAAATCGTTGGAAAATTTATTTATTTAATCATGTTTTTATTTTTACATAAAATAGATATTATATAATGTTATATAGTAATAAACGAGGAATCTAATAACAGGTTTTCACTTAAGAAGTAATATAAAAAATATATATATAGCATATAAACACAATCATTTAACAGAAAATAGTTTGATGGGAGATGGAATAGTGGTTTGAAGAAAGGATGAAGTAGATGAGATGAGATTTTTTATTAAAATCAAAACTTTTTTTTTTTAATATTAGACACTGTCACTTCATGGTAGAACTCCATAATCAATTAAAACTATGAAAAAATTATATTTAATTTTACGTTCTACTTAAATTTTTCGCAAACGCGACTCCCATTCACCGGTATCGCTCTATGATGAGCATCGTCAGAATGAACCATTCTGACGATGCTCATCATAGAGCGATACCGGTGAATGAGAGTCGCGTTTGCGAAAAATTTAAGTAGAACGTAAAATTAAATATAATTTTTTCATAGTTTTAAAAATCAAAACTGCTCACGTGAATAAATAAAGGTATCCTTAGATTTATGTTTGAAGAGGTCAAAATTTAAATTAAATATATCTCAATGATTAAGGAAAGTATTATAGTTTTTATAAATTTTTCGATTCAATTCGTTCTTTCAAATATTAGTACGAAGGTGTGATTATCAAAGTATTATAACTACAATTTCACTTAATCAATCTTAAATTAAAACAATTCAGTCTTTAGCTGGAGTTTTTTCAACAAAAAATTAAGTATAATTAGCAGAATTTCTCTGATTTTATAAAATTCTTTAAATATGTAGATGTTTAAAAAACTACATTTCTATGAAACTCTCGAAATATTCCACTTTTGTATGAAATCAAAGTTTTTTTTACTTACTATGTTTATCTTCGTCGAAACAATTCAGTCTTTATCAAATGATTGAAATGTTGTGTCAGTTTTAATATCAGTTTTTGCACAAAAAATAATACAAGATCGATATCTCCACAACTTTATAAAGAATATATGTAAAGATAAGAAGTTACGACGACATTACATTGAATAATGAAGCAACTTATTACTTACGATCGATCACGACCGCTTAGCTCAAATCATTGGTAAATTAATCTTAAGTTGAAGGAATCGACAGGTTGCTAAGAGTCATGATTTTAAGACACACTTTTAATACATAAAAAACTGCTGGAAAATTACAATTTTAAATTAAATCACGTAATTAAATTAAATCACTGGAACATCGTGAAATTAAATTGCCTAATAGCATATTTGATAATGCAGCATGATTTAATAGAGGTATGCAGTGGCGGCTCTTCCTAAAGGGCTCTCGGGCTCAGCCCTCCCAAACACTTTGTTAAAAAGATTCCAAAAAATATATGTCATTAAATCTTGAGAATACATTATTTTTCTAATTAATATTTGCCGTCTTACCCCTGTAGTATATTTAGCGAAAGTATCTAAACCTACCTACTTTGTAAAGCAAGCAAGATTCTATGAAATATTTCACTTCTCGGGCACAGTCGACTTGTGCCCGGAGAGCCCATACAATTCACGCGACCGTCCGCTGCCGCCGCAGCTCGCCGTACACGCTGAATGTATGCCGATTTAGAGCAAAACGGGGCACTGCCCGCGAAGGGTTATAGTATATTTTCATTCATTCGTATTTTGTTGTACTTATGTACCTACATTGCGATGGTCGAACGATAGGTAAGCAGTTGATTCCTTGAGGCTATCATTAATTGATATTACATAGTTTAAACTATAAATCGTCCGAAATTTAATTAATTGATACCACAATATTGCAAACAAAAATGATACCTATAAAATGTGTAAAATCAGGAAGCAGTCTTGCGGCCGTTGCCTGAAGTTTTTTTTTTTAATTTTGTATGACCAAAATTCATTAGTTGTCACAAATTATTTTATGATTTATCAATGCATTTTATTACAAGCGTTCACGTTTTAATTTCCGATATACAAAAGAACTACGGAAAACACTGATAATTTTTATAAACGAAAATTATATTGTGTCACATATCTGCTATCTGATTCCTGTAGTAAATTAATTTCTCTTCTAGGTATAATTATAATTTTGAGCCCTTCTAAGATTTATGGTCACCAGCCGCCACTGGAGGTATGTTTCTTATAAATAATTACAATAGAAATATTTCGAAAATATATTATTTTATGACAAATTTTCAACACCTCAATAGAGACGAAGTTGGAATATTATAAGAGAACCAGGAACTAGAGACACCTACAGGGCTTACAACCTGTCATTGGCTGGTTTACACGATCACTTTATGCCATGTGCAACGTCCACCAATTATGCCATCTTATTGAGATCCTATCAATCCAATTGTTGAAAGTTCTATATATTTTAATTATTCAAACCTGTTTTGTTTGATAATAAGTTGAGAAATTGGTTTGTAAACAATGAAAGCAACAGTTTTTATCCATGAGGTAACGTCTCTATTGAGATGTAAAAAAATGGCATGAAATATCATTGACTCCCGACAGGAAAGAAATCCAATGTTTACGAATAAAAATATTCGATTTATATTATTTTATTTTTTACTAATTGTACATATTACATAATGACATTTCGGAAATTACTTCCAACCAACCAGAAATAATGTACGACAAATAAGTATGATAATATGTATTAGCAAATATGCCTACTTACAAATCCAAGTGTGTATAATTTAGAATTTGAGTGAAATCTAAGACAAAAAAAAACACTAATGCCGCTCAGAATTCGCCATTATACCGATGCCATACCACGTATAATAATTTGGAAAAGATCAGGTCCGTGGACATATTCTGTATGTCCAGGACTCTTTTCAGGAGCCACGTTAGACAGGAATAATTAATTGTTTTGTTATCAGCAGTGAGTACAATGCAACATGAAATCAAAGGTGGGCTGATTAAGTTACAATTTATGTTGTTACTATTATTTATTTTATTTGTTTAAAAAAATATTACTGTACGTTGCCCATTTTTTCATATAAATAAAAAAAACTGGATATTTAACGTATAGATTGTTGCGTCGATCTATGTGAAATATAATTAATTCATTAATTGATTACGACGAGGAGAAAAATAATGGAAACTGAAGGAAAGGAGACTGACTTTTTTAAGTTGTAGGTACAAAAGATCACTGTTGATTTATAGTCGTTTATGATTCACTTCACAAATTGGTTACACAATACAAATAACTGATTTGAAGGTAAAATAGTGGGTTTCCGTGGTATAACGGCCGTAAGATATGATTTTTATTAGAGCGAAGATGACACACAACTTATTTGACGCGGTGAGCCAGAGGGAAGGGGAGGAGGGAGAGAGAGAGAGAGAGAGAGGGGGGGGGGGGGACGAGGAAGGAATTTCAAATTAAAATTATGTTTTGATATGTACGTAACATAAATATTTATTATTGAACTCTTAAAACTCTAAATTAAACAATACCTAATCGTCCATTTCTTAAATAAACTTTAATATTGATACAAAAGATTTCAACGCACGGTTAGACATGAAAAAAACGAAAATTTATTTTTGACATCTAGCTAGATAGTCCCGTCCCGGCTTAGAATAGAACTTTAACTCTTTTCTATTATCACCATTTTCGGGTATCAGAGCAGGGTAATCAGGTATCAAAGCAGGGTAATCGGGTATCGGAGCAGGCTAATCGGGTATCAGAGCAGGGTAATCGGGTATCAGAGCTGGGTAATCGGGTATCAGAGCTGGGTAATCAGGTATCAGAGCAGGGTAATCGGGTATCAGAGCTGGGTAATCAGGTATCAGAGCAGGGTAATCGAAAATACAAAAGGCAAAATAACATATCATATTGTTCAGCAATGAGGTTCACCACCCATTTATTTATATATTTATTTAACACTTTTTGTACAAACATAATATAATATTGCATTGAACAAATAGCGGACTTATTGCCTCGGGGCAATTAGTTTCGGTCAACCATCTTGGAAAAAGTAACATGAACAAATGAAGTTTTGACATAATATGCGACACAACAGTTTACATAATATAACTACATTTAACCAAAAACAACATGGCGAAAGGAAAAGAAGAGGATGAGGAGCGATCAAAAAGGGTGTACCTATGGGATGAGATGTACGTTGGTTAAGGAATAGAGATGAAAAGTGAGCGTTTAAGGCGAGAAGATTTGAAGGTTGTGATGGGGCAGTCCAGCGCTCAATTTTTCCATAACCGGACAGCATGAATGGTAAAGGAAGATGAATAATATTCAGTAACGTGAGGTGGGATGGCGAGGGTTATTTCTTCTCTAGACCGAAGTGGGAGTCCACAAAAGGCCAACGGTTGAAATCTTTCTCTCAGATATGAGGAGACATTCCGATTGTTTAATACATTAAACAGGAGTCAGACGGTGTGCTGAACTCGGCGCAGATGGATGTGAAGCCATTTCAATTGCTTGAATGCAGTGCCTTTTTAGTGTGAGGATCCACGAATGTATCGTGCTTCGTTTTATACATAACCGCACACATGTCGCTGGTTACCCCACATTATGAGATATGCCATGATTGTATGAATGAATATAGTTATTTTGCCTCGATCAAACATTTTAATATTTATTGCATTATTTCAAACTAGATATAGTAGAATCTTGGAGATTTATTGAACCTCTATGCGGTTATAAAATAATTTAATATGCTGTAACTATGTATATGCATAAAGAACATATTTCATTAAGTCATAATAATAATAACACTCAAAATTAAACGATCGACTATTTTGCGGTTTTATTTGCACTAAACAATTAACAATAAAAGTTGTTTGATTTATTGTAATTAAAATTTGTGACGTATTATTTCAAATCTAGCAAAATGAAAAAAAGCAATCATTGCATTGTTTGATCTGTATAATCTTGGCCGTTTTTTTTCATGAAGTTTGAGACTCGGATTTTGAACAAATGGATAATATGCCTTTGAGATAAAAAATTAAAAGGATAAAAATAAAGCAGCCTTTCAGCGATTATCAAAAGACCAAGAAGCGATTCGAACATCCAAATGCTCATACAGGTCACTCATACAGTTTTTATTGTAAGAATTACATGCTCTATTCACAAATGAATTGCGTGAGTAATTAGTCCTAGGTGTGTCGATGTAAAATAAAGATGGGTTCCTGCCTATTCTCCGAGGGTAATGAAAGGGAAGCATATTTCTAGATATTTTCCCATAATTCTAGGAATGTAATGTCACTGTAAAATCACAAATGGTGAACGTTACACAAACGCATAAAGTAAACCTATATCACTTTATATACTCTGTATATGTGCATTTGATTTTCCAATTTCCATTCCTCATCTTCTACGTCTCTGTTGATAAATAAATCTTTTATTGTTTATCACAATAAAAGTTTTTAATTACCTATTATTATCAAACATAGTATTTTGATTTTAGAAAGAAAATAATTTCACAAATGGGAGAGAGTTAAGTGTTGGCCACACACAATTCATGTTTTATTTCATTTTGTTTTTATTGGTTCAACATTAAGTTTCATAAATATGATTTATCCATGCGACGCGATGTACCTATGTATGTAATATCCATCGTATTGGATATTGATAGAAAAGATGTTTTGATAAATAAATATTTCATTATGTTAAGTTAATCAATATAAAGCCGTCTTTCGATTCTTCCATAAATTATTGGATTATTCTCGTAATATAAGTCAAGAAATGAGATCACTAAGAAGAGAATGTAATATAACGATATATGATAGAATAAAAAATGAGGACATAAGGAGGGAATGCAAGATGAAGAAGAGTATTATAAATAAAATGAAAGTGAATTCCTTGAGGTGGTTTGGACATATTGAAAGAATGAATGATGAATGAACGACTGACCAAAAAAATATACATGGGTGTAAGAGATGGAGTGAACAGTAGGGGCCGCCCCAGAAAGGGATGGCATGACCATGTGAATGATATTTTGAAAGAAGGAAATATAAGAAGCTTGAATAATCGACGAGCATGTATGAGACGATGCATGGATGTAAAGGAAGCTACGTATTCTCTCTGCTTACCCCGTAAGGGATATGGCGTGATGGTATGTATGTATGTATGTATAAGTCAACAGTCATAGCGAAACCAGGTCCAAGAAAACAATGCCCCATAAATATAAAGGAATCAAAATCAATACCCCATAATTCAAACAAACTCGCTATGAAATAATAATGTAAATATTCAAAGATAATAAAACTGCCGAGAGAAGAGCGAGAAGTTGGAGAACGAGGTCGACCAACTTCCAAACAAAATTATCTAAATTTAATTTAAATTCTACAGCTATACTCTCTGTCACATACTAAATAATAAGAAACATCAACATATTCAAATACATATTCACGAGTGTCCACACTTTCAATATTTATTTATTTTACTTTCAGAAATATTTCTTAGTTTATAATTTTTAAAATGTGCATTTTTTTGCTAAGCATCAAATAAAAGAAACAAAAATCTACAGGCTATAAATTATGTGACTAAAATCTTAAAAATAGACAGCTCATGATCCATCCGATTGATTCATTTATTGAGTTTTTAATTTTAGAACTCCATAGATGGCATAGATAAACTCTAGCGGGCAAACTTAATAATTATTGAAGATGTATTTGAAAATTGATTGTAGTAAAAGGTGTTACAAAGATGTATGGAGATATTTACTCTCCAAAACTTTCCCTAAAACTAGGCAAAACAATTATACAGCAAATAAATAAGGACCAAGACGACCCTGATCTTGAATTTGTTCATCCTTATTCTGGGATAAAGTCAAATGTTTCCATGCAAAAAATAAAACATCTTTAGGATAAAAAATATTCTTATAGAAGGAGCTATAGAATAGACGGAGCATAGTAACCATAAAAGACTGTACTGATTCTAAAGAAACGAAAATAACCAAAGGTATTAATGGAATATGGGTAACAATTAATATAAATACACATAAGCGGTCATCTTATAGCCGTTTCAGAAGCCAGAAAGCAAACACATATAATAATAATATTTAAGCTGTATTCAACGACAATCAGAGAAAAATGGTCGTATCGTGCATATAATGGCTGCGGGCAAAACAATAAATTGGAAGCAAGTTGTTATAAATAATACGAACAATGCAAAAAGTTGTTATTGCAATTATTACAATAACAAAAGCGTGCCGTCGCGTCGTTCCGGAATATTGTCAATAAGCACACTGCAATACATTTTTATATTATGAAACACAAGCATTGTACAATACTTTCTTAGAAAAGACAACATTGAATACGTTGATGAAACAATAATTTCTATGAACTTACTGGCCATTTAGAATTAATTCCAATGCAGCGTTACGTACACATATTTATTGACCATACGAATTATAATTAACTATTATTCTTCAAGTGAATTATATACGATTCTATAACTTTTTAAAAACGTTCCGGCTAAAATAGGTGCATTCCTATTCTACTTAGTCCAAATTTATATACGCTGAAATAGGTACGTTCCAATTGAAGAACGTTGTTACACCAAGTAAGTCACGAATTCCCTATTCTATAACCATATTTTAGTCGAATCAACTATCAAAATGTTCCTAATTTTAGTTCAAATCTAATTGGAAGCGTACGAGTTATTTTCACAGCAGTTCGGGATATTTAAGTTAATTTGAAAACAGTTGTGTACGGTAAAGAATAAAAATGGTTAACTTTCACATGATGCGCTGTGTTGAAAATAAAAACCAAAGAATATTAGTGTGGATCGATTGAAATGTTAGGCTAGGCGACATGAAATAAATAAACATGGCCGAACAGTGCGCAGTACGCATGCGTAGTTGCGCCATAGACAATTAGAGTTCAAATTATTTTTCAAAGTGCACTAATTTTGTTGATTTTAGTTTAAGGAACAACGTCAGTTACACAATACGAAATGAAGGTTAATTGACCTTCATTTTAAAATTTTAGAACGTTCCTATTTTAGTTAAAAAGTTGCTGAATTGGACGTATTGTAAGATAGAGGAAAGACTGTTAAGAGTTACTTGCAAGTTGGACGCACACCGCTAGATCACATCGTAAACCAAGCAATATCCGCGGATCTTCCTCGACTTACATCCAGAGAAAGACCAATGAATTCTTTGACTGTGCAAAGACGCAACCAACTGCAGAGAAATGTCCTAGATGACATATTACAAAAGTACAGTTCCCCTTGTCAACGTGTCATTAAGCGATCGAAAAGAAGAAGAAAAGATAACTCAATGTATGTAAGTGACAGTCACTCAAGACAACTCAGTCGTATGACAACTGTCACTTCACCACATCTCGAATGCAGACAAGCGTTCTTTTTCCCTCTGGCCTATAATGGTCCATGTCTCACAGCCATATAGCAAGACACTCCAGACAAAGGTCTTACTGAAGTTTTTCCGTATTCTTAGATCGATATTGGGGGATTCGATAATTTTAGATTTTTTATTAGGTATATGCTATTTTAGCCTGTAGAATTCTGCTGATGATTTCTGCATTTGAGCGCACATCTTGCGATATACGGCTGCCCAGGTAGACGAATTCCTTTATTTGTTTTATAGTTGTAAAAAAGTGCATAGATATGAAAGTAAATGAAATGTCAAAGAGAAGAGAGAGAGACGAAGAGTAGGATTCGATTCCGCTTTGGTAGTATGTACTTACGCAGATAAAATTTAAGCACTAAAACACCTCGGTTTAGACGCGCTGAATGTTACGTTTTTTGTTGTCACCGATTACAATTTATTTAGGTAAGTACCCATCAATAATAAATTGCATTGACCGTTAGATTGCTATACAAGGTCATCATAGAAAAAGTTACATCAAACTATACAACTCACAAGTCAAAATGTTTGATAGATGTATTTGTATTTAATGCAGGATTTATGCAAATGAAATGTACACTTTGCAGTGTGCACATGTCAACAAATGAAGAATTGGACCGTGCTAACTAGAATTTCGATCCACAATCACGTATCGAATTATTTTAGTTAAGTCGTATTAGAAACGGTTTTCCTATAACGGTTTATATTTCTTGTTTTAATTTTTTTTTAATCCAAAGTTTATTGTAACGTTGGTTTTGGTAATTCGACTAAATTATTCAAATATTTATTTTACACTCAACTAATCTAAATAAACATGGAATGCGAAAACAATTATTTATCCTCATTGCCCCAAGTGGTAAATTATGAATTCGGTATTTTTTTATTGCAGATTATCAACTAGTATCATGCTGAGATTGTATTCTGAAAGTTTCATCACAATGTATCTGTGCGTGTGTGTACTATGTGTTATGTACAGCGTGTTTATTCGTCTTACTCATTCGATTCTTTTCAAATTGCTAAAAAGGCACATCACATTCATTAAATGGCGTTGAAGAATTATCAAGTTTTCGTAATAAAATATTTAAAAATAATTTAACAAACTTATTTCATGAAAATGCTAAAAATTTTCCATACAAAATTTTAATATAGTATGAAGTAACTTGGTAGTGAGGAATATAGCGTTAGCCACAACCACATAACATAGAATTCTGTTATAAATTACAAGGAATAAAAAAATGTGTGATCCTACATATATCAATATTCAAATTTTGATACTAAAATACCAAATTTATTGCTAAAATTTTAATTTAGTCAAGTAGTGTTCCGGCTTAAAAAGCGCATGAATTGTGAAGTATTTTTTAATAATTCCCTCGTCTGCTGGTATCTAATTTACAAAGTATTTCCACCATTATTACTGTGATCTTTGAGAGTTTTGAGTTCGATCGTGTAAGCTAAGTTTATCGTCAACAGATGCGATCACATCTAAATCAAAAATTTTTTAAAACAACTACAGATTTTAATGAATTAAAATATAACTCTATATTGAAAATCCGAGTCAGTGTTGTAAGTGGATAAACAGCTTCACAGGCGTCACGTTCCAAGTTCCCATAACGGTGTCTGGTAACATTTGTTCCTTTATTGACTGCAACGACTGACACACTGTGCAAGCGACTTCATACATTAAAGACAAATTATTTAATAACCCGCGAACAAAATATGTACCTACCTACAACCGAGCAAAACTCACGTACAAATAAATCCATCCATGACTTTACTATGCGCATAAATCATTACAGCAAAAAGTATAACCGCAAATACTTAGATATTGAATTCAAATGCAGATTAACACGTTATTTTATTTGATATCTGTACAATGTTAAAATAATTCAACTTTATAAAATACAATTTATCAGTACAGCATAATAATACAAGTTTTCATCATCACGTGATAAAATTATTCGCAAAATTGAAATTCGTCTAATTTTCATTTACATTTTCAAAATCTTCTTTCTCAAGATTTCTTCTTCTTTTTGTTATGCCGCTCCTAACGGAGGTTTGCAACCATCGCACCAAACTCATACCGATCCTGTACCAACCTAATCAGTGACGCCGCATCCGGAATTCAGAAACTACTGCCTGAGATATTTAAGTCACGATATTCTTTTAAGCCCCATACTCCGTCTTCCCTCTATCTTTCCCTCCACCATAAGTTGTAGAAGGGCATATCTATCACCACGGCATATGTGGCCAAAATATGCGGCTTTGCGTCTCTTGACAGTGGCCAGCAACTCTCTCTCTTTCTCCATAATATTTAGAACTCTTTCGTTGAAGTCTCTATCGACCCATGAGATGCTCATCAACCTTCTGTATAGCCACATATCGTATGCTTCAATTTTATCAATTGTTGAGTCCAACCTTCCACTCTATGCAACAGTACCTACCGGCAACAAGTATGCTTTAACATCTCTCCGTTTTCTACTTAGCTTTAGATCTCGGTTACACAGCAGTTTTTTATGTTTTGTAGAAGGTGGATGGTGGTTAAATAATGCAATTAATTATCAAATTAAAAGTAAATTTTCAAACAGTTTTATTGTTGTGCGTATATTTAGTTTTTATTTATTGTCACATGATTACATAACCAATATTTTTTATCAAATATTAAAAGTCATGTATAAGTAATGACTGAAACGTATCGTAAGAAGGTGTCAATTATACATCGCATCTCAACATAGATAAAGCAGGCATATAATTTTCTACGGATGAAACAGAGAAATCAACAAAAAAGGATCAATGAAAAAACTCAACAGAGTCATGATAATCGGTGCACGTATCGCAAACGTATAAAGTGATCGTGTTACATTTTTTTTATTTCATCCAGTCGCTCTTACTTTAAAATACATTCTTGCTTCAAACTAATAATGATATTAATAATATTACATTATTTTCATTCAGGTGACATCATTATTTGTTAAATCAAAACACGTTCGATGTTTTTATTATTAAATCAGACATCTTTCTTTTCATCAAAAACACTTAAAGGCTTATTGAATTTGAATAACACTTATTAATAATATTTATAACTCATCCTCCAACACCATATTCATTTCATGATGTACATAATAAGTGCTTTAAAAGGTAAATAATATTAATTTATTTTATGATTGAAATGCGTAGGTACTCGGTTCTTATATCATTATTGACAATTCAATTAAGACTAAATGTATTATAGAGTCAGAGAATAATTTATACTAGTTGCATGTAACACATGAGATCCAACTGTCGATAGCGATAGTATGTATAGTTGAAGAATATGTACCAAACTATAAACCCATAGATACAAATTATTGAATATTTTCAGATATTTTGTTTTCTATACAACATATGTAGGTATGTATGTCAAGATAGGATAGTATGGAGGAAGATCCTTTTTCCTACCCAGAATATGCAAATAGCATGATGGTATGTATGTATGTTTGGAGATGAAGTATCAAATTATTAAGTCTTCTTACATATTGTGTATAGGCGACTGCCATACAAAATGTATGAAGCGATGTCGTCACTAAATTCAATTTTTAAAAAAATTGTTAAAAAAAAATTGAGATCTTCTACTACAATGTTAATATTTTTTATAGAAAATTAAATTATCTAGTTGGGGTGTTTCGGCTTTTTTCGATAATTGTAAAAGTTTTGGAAATATAGGCAGTTAAACTCATAAATTTATCATAAAAAAAATATTTTTCTTAATAAAAAATGTTTGAGAAACCCTGGAATTTTTTTGAAAAAACTAATTTGAGATTTTGTATTTGTCTATGTTTGTACCAATTTTCAGCGTTCTACCGTTTATGGTTTCTGAGATATATGGAAAAATAAAATAAAAATTCAAAAGTTGATAACCCCTGACTGAAACAAAAATTCAAAATTCCGAGTATAAAAGTTTTGTAGGCCTGTAACTGTTTATATATTCTGAAATTTTAGGCTCTGTAAATTGAGCGGATCAAAAGTTATAAGGGGGGGACGGACACACAGACACACACACACACACACAGACACACACACACACACACACAGACACACGAAATGTTCTACTCCGAATTCTGAGTAAATCCGTGTATGGAACATATATGCTGCGAAGCCTCTAAGTTGGTGTTTTTTGACTTCAAAGTTGGAAAAGCCATGAAAAAAGTAGACCTCTCCATACAATAGGCGTGATGACAGTAAGAAAAAATCATTGAAATTATGATTTTATAAAACTAGTTGCATGTAACACATGAGATCCAACTGTCGATAGCGATAGTATGTATAGTTGAAGAATATGTACCAAACTATAAACCCATAGATACAAATTATTGAATATTTTCAGATATTTTGTTTTCTATACAACATATATTATGTAGGTATGTATGTCAAGAAAGGATAGTATGGAGGAAGTTCCTTTTTTCCTACCCAGAATATGAAAATAGCATGATGGTATGTATGTTTGGAGATGAAGTATCAAACTATTAAGTCTTCTTACATATTGTGTATAGGCGACTGCCATACAAAATGTATGAAGCGATGTCGTCACTAAATTCAATTTTTAAAAAAATTGTTAAAAAAAATTGAGATCTTCTACTACAATGTTAATATTTTTTATAGAAAATTAAATTATCTAGTTGGGGTGTTTCGGCTTTTTTCGATAATTGTAAAAGTTTTGGAAATATAGGCAGTTAAACTCATAAATTTATCATAAAAAAAATATTTTTCTTAATAAAAAATGTTTGAGAAACCCTGGAATTTTTTTGAAAAAACTAATTTGAGATTTTGTATTTGTCTATGTTTGTACCAATTTTCAGCGTTCTAGCGTTTATGGTTTCTGAGATATATGGAAAAATAAAATAAAAATTCAAAAGTTGATAACCCCTGACTGAAACAAAAATTCAAAATTCCGAGTATAAAAGTTTTGTAGGCCTGTAACTGTTTATATATTCTGAAATTTTAGGCTCTGTAAATTGAGTGGATCAAAAGTTATAAGGGGGGGACGGACACACAGACACACACACACACAGACACACACACAGACACACAGACACACACACAGACACACACACACACAGACACACGAAATGTTCTACTCCGAATTCTGAGTAAATCCGTGTATGAAACATATATGCTGCGAAGCCTCTAAGTTGGTGTTTTTTGACTTCAAAGTTGGAAAAGCCATGAAAAAAGTAGACCTCTCCATACAATTCTCGCGTATTCTGGCTTGATACATTGTCGATATGTTAAGAGAACAAAGTTCTCCTGAACAAATCGACAGTTGGAATATGAAATGGTAGCGATTCCTCTAATAACAGCAATTATCATAATAATTATGCTTCAGAGTGATTTTTTTAACAGATTTTTAATTATCTCAATAGAGACGAAGTTGGAATATTTATTGTAGGAGAACCGGGAAATCAAGGCACCTACAGGGCTTACGACCTGTCATCGGCTGGTTTACGTGATCACTTTATGCGCTTGCGCAACGTTCACCAATTATGCCTTTTCAATGAGATCCCTATCAATTCAATTTTGAAAGTTCTATGTATTGTAATACTGAAATTCTTTTCGCTTGAAAATAAGGAATTTTTACTACAGCCATCTATGGGTGAAATTATGAACAACTTATTTATTTTGTTGGAACGCCATCTATTGAGAGAATTGGTTTTTTTTTGTAAATAATGAAAGCTACAATTCTCAATGTTTGCGCATATGCAATAATAAAAATATTCTTCAGAGTGATTTTTAACGCGTTAATTTGTTGATTTGTTAAAATTTTGAATAAGTGAAAAGCGTAAATCACGCATCAGTGTATAATGAACTTCTACTTGACGAATAGTAAGTTAAAAATACTTAAAAAATAGTTATGCGTTATTATTAAGTAAATATTAATTATTTAACTAACGCGCCTTTAAGTATAATGGATGAATATTGAAAATTTTGGTTTTGTTGTTGTCAGACACGTCCAGTGTGGACAGAGTAATAAAAAATATTTCATTAAATTAATTAATGTTGTGTAAAAGTCAACCTAAAAATGTGCAGCACAATTGCAATCGTAAATTTTCTATGAAATCAATAAAGTCAACTGACGTTTTAATGTTATTCAAGTTAGCTTTGGACAGATCAGTTCAACCTTATTCAGTAGTCGTGCAAATTTTTATTCGAGGTTAACAAGTGACTCTATATTATGTTAATTAACAAACTTAAATTATACTTTACTGTCGTTAAATAACAAGTATTGACCAACTGATGACTTCAGCCGAATACACGACCACCAAATTTAGAATTCTTCTAATTGAAGGACCATTCGCGTCTATTTATTTTATGATTTTTTAAGTTAAGGTGAAGAGAAATGATGTCATTAAACACCTTTGATGATGTCAATAATTAAATGACACTAGAAACCTGACTTCAAAGATTCCAGGTTACATTTAAATGTTAAGTTCCTGGATTCTTAGTACCTTCCTGTATCCCAGATTTTTGTCGAAAATCTCAGGACAGATAGAATTTCGTAGCCTCCTACCCTACTCCATTGGAAAAGTTTCAGAGTTTTTAGCCATATTCATCCCCAGAGCAGTTGCTCATCGGACGAGACATGGAACTACTATCAAGCATATTTCATACCACCACCCCTAAGTGTCTAACCACAAACATGGAGGCCCGCCATACTGATTTTTTTTTGTTAATGGTAATAAAATTTCTTGTTAATAATAACCAAACTATAGTGACTACCGAACAGTTTGTTACTTTAACCATGACAGTCATGACAGTTTATAGAAGTGTGTATTCGATTACTTGCACATTAAAGCACATGGATAATCGTATAAAATCCACACGTCTATATACACCTGCAGGACACTTTTCATTTGAATACTCTCCGAATGATTCGGAATGAAAATTGAAACAGTACTTAACACTAATTAAATATCAAAAAGTACATGTTGTTAACACAGGGATTTAAATTTCAAAATCAAATACTTAGACTACTATGTGTATTACAAAGGTTTTCAATTGTATAATGATTTGTCAGAATGTGTGAAGGAAGCATCCGGTCTTACCACTTTTCATGGCCTAGGTATTGAATACATAAAGAAAAAGTTCTTTTGAAATATTTATTTAATATTGCTTCTCGGGAAACTAACAGGTACTATGTCAAATATTAATTTAATACGCACCCAATAATAAATTGCCACCTTCTGGAGACTTACAATAAAAAAACATAGATACAGACTGAAAACACAATAAAAAACTGTGTCTCCACCGGGAATCGAACCCGGGACCTTTGGATCAGCAGTCAGATACCTATCCAACTGAGCCACGAATATTGTGCGCTTCATTTGTTTTTTGTGTAAAATGGCATATTATCTTGTTTTTTGTGTTTTTCATACTGTGTAAATTTGTTTTTTATTTCAACTTACTAATTTTTTTTTTGTTTATACTAGGTGTAAGAAAATGTATTTTTTACAACTAAATAAAATATACATACACTATACACACATACTTATAAATGTCTCATTCATATCGTCGGTCTTCGTGGCTCAGTTGGTTAGGTATCTGGGTTCGATTCCCGGTGGAGACACAGTTTTTAATTGTGTTTTCAGTCTGGATCTGTGAGACGATAAATATTGTATGTCTCCAGGATGTGACACATGTTATTGGGTACGTGTTAAATTAATATTTGACATAGTACAGCTGTTAGTCGCCCGTGAAGAAATATAATTAAAAAAATTAAATAAAATATCCGATTTATATTTAAACATTGAATCTGTTTGGGATATCCCATTTCCACCTCACTTTGTGTACCAATCACCTAGCCTAAAGTCGTAGCTTATGTCGGCTCTGTATATTATTTACTCTGTATATTAATCACTCTGTGTGCCAATCACCTAGCCTAAAGTCGTAGCTTATGTCGGCTCTGTATATTATTTACTCTGTATATTAATCACTCTGTGTGCCAATCACCTAGACTAAAATCGTAGCTTATGTCGGCTCTGTATAATATTTACTCTGTATATTAATCACTCTGTGTGCCAATCACCTAGCCTAAAGTCGTAGCTTATGTCGGCTCTGTATATTATTTACTCTGTATATTAATCACTCTGTGTGCCAATCACCTAGCCTAAAGTCGTAGCTTATGTCGGCTCTGTATATTGTTACTCCGTATATTAATCACTCTGTGTGCCAATCACCTAGCCTAAAGTCGTAGCTTATGTCGGCTCTGTATATTGTTACTCCGTATATTAATCACTCTGTGTGCCAATCACCTAGCCTAAAGTCGTAGCTTATGTCGGCTCTGTATATTATTTACTCTGTATATTAATCACTCTGTGTGCCAATCACCTAGCCTAAAGTCGTAGCTTATGTCGGCTCTGTATATTATTTACTCTGTATATTAATCACTCTGTGTGCCAATCACCTAGCCTTAAGTCGTAGCTTATGTCGGCTCTGTATATTATTTACTCTGTATATTAATCACTCTGTGTGCTAATCACCTAGCTTAAAGTAGTAGCTTATGTCGGCTCTGTATATTTTATATACTCTGTGGACTCGTCAGAATTCGAAAAGCGCCGATGCAAGTCTTTGTTCATTGGCCCCAAGAGGTATACTCGAAATTGCATTCAATTATATTTCGTGGAAAAGTAGTTACATGTGGTTGTTTTTTGCTCTCGAATGTGGAAATGTCTATAGGATGGCGGTCGTCGATGAAAGGGACTCGCCACTCCAAAAGAACTGGTTTACGGGAACAATGAGAATTCACTACTTGTTCGGACTGGACAATGTGCAATGTGCAGTCCTTTGGTGTTGGAGAGCATTGTTCCTTTAAAATAATATATAATGACACACTGAGCCTTGCAAATCAACAATAGCAATATTAATGATATATTTATTTATTTATTTTCTTACTTATGGCACCTAAGATCATTATTTTAAATTTAAATAATAATAATAGTAATATTCCTAAACATATTCGGCGGTACTAATAACGAAAAAGTAGCGAGGTTGAACTATGGAATAGAGTGACTAAAACCTAACGACCAAAAATCTTACTAATAACCAAGTTTTAAAATTTCTATTTTATTCCATGGTTTATATCACCATGGTAACGCTAAACCATCCGGTCCCCTAGTTTAGTGGTGGAATAGCAATAGTGAATTCGTGAGCTGTCAAAAGTCAAATATACCGCGCGTATTGTATTTTGTCATTTTTAAAGAAATACTTTTTTTAATTATGGACAACAATCTGTTTGATTATAGAATCGGCGATTTTGAAAGATCGTTTCAAGAAATTGAGCAGGTGGAAAGTTTTTTGATGACGCAAAATTTATAAGGTGTTTTCATAGGTGCGTTGTAATCCGTTTGTTGATTACGATGACATTAATTTTAGAAGAAAGTACAGATTTTCAAAGGCAGGAGTTAGACATGTCGTAGATTTATTTGGAAGAAGGCAAATAAATGAAGATATTTATTTTCCATTGACAATTGTTTTAAAATAAATGTAATAAGTTATGTTGTAATAAGTTAAATTATTGGGAATTCAACCAAAACGTGACGATACATAAACAGTAAACCATCAAAACCATGCAGTAAACAAACAAACAATGACAAACATAGAAATACGATGATTCTCGATAGATGTCATAGATGACGGCTAATAAAGTCATAGAGAATGAACAAAAAATAGCATAAAGTAAAGAAAAATTCCGAAATTCCCGTTAAATGGCTGCGTTCACACAACATTCATTCCGTATTCCATGGTTTACTTAGTCCTTGTACATTTTTACATTATTAGTAAGAACCCACTAAACCACGAATTAGTGCCTAATACGTGGTTTACGTAGTGCGAGGTTTAGTTGGCTAAAACGAGTTTTAACGAAAATGTTATTAGTACCGCTGATTAAATATACATTTAGACATAACCAAGTAGCAAAAGAATACATCAAAATTTAGTTATTAAATATAAATTAATTGACGCGATAAACATAAAACAATAATATATTATGAATATAAACCGATTTCATATTTAGAAAATATTAATATTTCGATTTATTACGATAAAACAATATTAACTAACCGGTCAATTCAACCTAACAGACCCGATATAATAATACATGATAAAATTAAAAATAATAACATACATTTGCGACGTGGCTATTCCAAATTCTAGTAATATTATAAAATCTTTTGATGAAAAAAAATAGAAAATACACGGCTTTAGGTAACGAGATTAAAAGACTTTGGCACTCTCGTAAAATAATAATATTACCTACCGTTCATTATTTCAGTCACTGGCATTATTCCAAAATCGTTAATCCGTAATTTAGAAATTTTAGATTTATCGACAAACTTAATAATAAAAATGCAAAAAATGGTTGACAATGAATACAATGTTGTTAGGTAGTATAGAGACCTCCTCAGAGACTAATCCTTTGATATGTTAAGTATCTGGATGGGTGAACTATTCCCAATTGAAAGCTTGATGATGCGTTTGTTGCATTTTATTTTGCTCTTTTAAATAATTTACAATTTACGCATTGATCTGCTAATTCTTTTGAGGAAGTGTATAATGGTAATAATAATAATTGAGTGTTATTATTTGTAGTGCTTAATTGTTATTAATATCATTAGGTAGTAAATCGGCCAGCGCCGTAAATAAAAATTGTCAATTTTAAAATTCCTACTCTCGGCTAATCTAATTACATCAAACATATACACATGTGATAAACGAAAAAAGTAAAAATGTGTCCTAAATTGATTTTATTAGTGTACATCTGAGCATCTTGATGACATAAAGAGACACCACATGATGGGTCATACAATAATATAAATAGATAAAAGTATCCCATCTCTCTCTCTCTCTCTCTCTCTCTCTCTCTCTCTCTCTCTCTCTCTCTCTCTCTCTCTCTCTCTCTCTCTCTCTCTCTCTCTTTTATCTCGTCTTACTATGTATGTAAGTGTGGGTGACACTGACACGATATATCTACGAAACCCACACTCTAGTTAAATAATTATTATGGAGTGCAATGAACTCTTGGATCACTTTATATGGAAGATGATTAATGCTTTCATTACATCCTATAAATTGTTTCATTTATACATGTACCTACATTATTTTATATAGTTTATAAATTTTATCTTAAAAATCTTTTTCTTATAGAAAAGTGAATACACAATATTCCTTAATTGTTAATATACAGAAACATAATTGTACATATAAACTAGTTGCATGTAACACATGAGATCCAACTGTCGATAGCGATAGTACCTACGTATAGTTGAAGAATAAGTACCAAACTATAAACCCATAAATACAAATTATTTAATATATTAAGATATTTGGTTTTCTATACAACACATGTACCTAGGTATGTATTTCAAGATAGGATAGTATAGAGGTCAGTCCTTTGATCCTACCCAGAATATGAAAACAGCATGATGGTATGAATGTATGTTTGGAGATTAGTATCACTTCTTAGATATTGTGTGTAGGCGACTGCCAGACAAATTGTATGAAGCAATGTCGTCACTAAATTCAATTTTTATAAAAATTGTTAAAAAAATTGAGATGTGCTAATACAATGTTAATATTTTTTATAGAAAATTAAATTATCTATTTGGGGTGTTTCGGCTTTTTTCGATATTTTTAAAAAAAATGGAAATATAGGCATGTATGGGAACATATATGCTGCGAGGCCTCTAGTTGGTGTTATTAGTATGCAAAAAGTCCACTACACCATACAAAATGTTCCTTCGTACACGCATCTTGGCTTGATAATGACGATTCATTCAGAAAATTGAATTCTCATGAACGAATCGACAGTTGGATTATTAAGCGATGGAAAGATCTTCATACATGAATATCAAATTGTTATTAATATTGTAAAATTACTTAAAAAAATAAGTAACAACACAATTTTTTAACTTTATTCCACTAATTTAAAATGCTGACCTGCTCTTTGAGCGAAACGCGTCAGTGGTCAACATTTGAAATTAATGGAATAAAGTGAAAAATGTGCGTTGTAACTTATTTTTTTAAGTAATTTTATAATATTGATAGTGGAATTCCATCACGAATTAGCAGTCGAAAAATTAGAAATGTAAATGGACAGGAAATGTCGGATAAGAATAAAACATTTGACACGGAAAAATAGTAAACAAAAAAACGTTTGACACGAAAAATTAGTTAACTTAATCAGCGTGATGGTTTTACTATTTAAATTTCAATACAGTATAACGAATATCATCATCATGTTTACTACATAACATACTCGTATGTAGTGATACTGAAAACGACAAAAGGCTTCATATATAAATCAATACATAGGTACTAATTCCAAAAATAGAAATAGCACAGATAAACGAGGGCATCAAAAATATATCAAAAAATACAAAATCACAAAGCGACAAGGTGAATACAAAAAACGGCCCTTTTTTCTATTTTTCATTTTCTTTTCTAAGACTCTAAAGTCTGTTTTCACAGAAGGGAGGAAAGAGTCTCTTGTGAGAAAAAACTCAACAGGTTTTCATTATTATTTTAACTTAAATGTGAAGATAATCCAACTGTCGATTTGTTCAGGAGAACTTTGTTCTCTTAACATATCGACAATGTATCAAGCCAGAATACGCGAGAATTGTATGGAGAGGTCTACTTTTTTCACGGCTTTTCCAACTTTGAAGTCAAAAAACACCAACTTAGAGGCTTCGCAGCATATATGTTCCATACACGGATTTACTCAGAATTCGGAGTAGAACATTTCGTGTGTCTGTGTGTGTGTGTGTGTCCGTCCCCCCCTTATAACTTTTGATCCGCTCAATTTACAGAGCCTAAAATTTCAGAATATATAAACAGTTACAGGCCTACAAAACTTTTATACTCGGAATTTTGAATTTTTGTTTCAGTCAGGGGTTATCAACTTTTGAATTGTTATTTTATTTTTCCATATATCTCAGAAACCATAAACGCTAGAACACTGAAAATTGGTACAAACATAGACAAATACAAAATCTCAAATTAATTTTTTCAAAAAATTCCAGGGTTTCTCAAACATTTTTTATTAAGAAAAATATTTTTTTTATGATAAATTTATGAGTTTAACTGCCTATATTTCCAAAACTTTTACAATTATTGAAAAAAGCCGAAACACCCCAACTAGATAATTTAATTTTCTATAAAAAATATTAACATTGTAGTAGAAGATCTCAATTTTTTTTTAACAATTTTTTTAAAAATTGAATTTAGTGACGACATCGCTTCATACATTTTGTATGGCAGTCGCCTATACACAATATGTAAGAAGACTTAATAGTTTGTTACTTCATCTCCAAACATACATACATACCATCATGCTATTTGCATATTCTGGGTAGGAAAAAGGATCTTCCTCCATACTATCCTATCTTGACATACATACCTACATATGTTGTATAGAAAACAAAATATCTGAAAATATTCAATAATTTGTATCTATGGGTTTATAGTTTGGTACATATTCTTCAACTATACATACTATCGCTATCGACAGTTGGATCTCATGTGTTACATGCAACTAGTTAGTTATAATCCAATAAATCCTTAAAAAATAGGTTTAAATATTGTCTAATAATAGCTACTGGCAAGAAAAAAATAGAATTATGTGCGCTAGGCACTAAAAGGTGTAGACGCGACTCGTTGTTAAATGTCACTTTCTTTACATTTCACAAATGTATCTAGATGATTGAAAGAAATTGACATATGCACTTAGTATCTATTATAATGATTAAATCAGTTTTGTATAAATATTTAAGTAGCGTTCGTTAAATAATCTTGGCGAACCAAAAATCAGGTGGATGTGACCCAGAATTTTCATACCGGTTGTCATTATTCAATTCAGCCATTTTGATATGCCATCCATTACATGATGAGTATTAATAATATTGAGAGCCCTTAATAATAGGCCACTTGTTTCAGCACAACTTGTTTTACATACACACGTGATTTTAACGCATGTGTACTATATAAGAACACATTAATTTATTATAGTATGATGTTGGGTCATTCAAAAATAAATACATATTTACAATAAGCTGAATTATATCTAATGCAGCTTAAATAATTTGTCGAAGAACCTTATTTAACAAGCCAGTACACATTACAGGTAATATGGAAATATACATAATTATATTAACCTACAGGATGCAATTCCTTTTAAGAACTTCCTTTAAGTGTAACAAACCACCTTTGTCGCTCACCTCTTTTATTTTATTAATCTATGTATTCTTTATCACACCAATTACATATGCGTTATTAAAAATAGAAAACTGCTGCCCAAATAGGTATCCAAATAGTTTTAGGACTAGCAGCGTAAATATTATTATAATAGTTCACAGGAGAAAGAGACATATAGGTTGTATTTACATTTTAACAAGTAACTTTACTATATTAACTAAACTATTTTATACACATTATTTTATAATGATTAATCAATTTTATGAATTATTTATACGTGCACACTAATATGTACACTTATTACATTCTATTGTATGAAACACGAACAAACATTGTATATCACCATATAAGTGACATACAATTTTTTTTTTGTGAAAAAAGGTAACATTTAGAGTTATTTTAATCAAAAAAATAAGAAAGAAAAATCTACTTCATAGTTTTTAGCTATTAAAAAAGGGTTTTGTTTAAACTAATTTTACAAGAAAAATATTTAACAAATTTAATTTTGAAATAAAACTCCTACAATAAAATAAACATGTAAAAATGAACTGTTCATTATTTCAATGTATCTTTTGAGGGCTCTAGGGTAATGATTTTCAAATTTTTCTATTAAACCTACTATTGACTCGTAAGTCTAAGAGACATGCGTGTTATTATCAAGTCGGATAATTACTAGGTTTAGCTTTAGCAACACACCACACAATAAACTCGTATGTGGCTACGTTTGGAGTCAGTTATTGGCCTGTCACACACTTTACATATAACCAGTTGTGACTGTGAACTTATTCACTGACCCAGTGGGAATTTGAATATAATCGTTGACGTGATTTGTAGACCCATCTGTAATGCTAAACAGCCATTAAACGAACAGTTTTCTTTCATTAAGAGAAATTAATGTCGACACTATATTTGGATAAACCGTACCTTATAATTTGATTTTGAATCGATATGCTTTATCGAAATAGTTTCAAAAATTATTATTGTTGAAGCTATTAGGCAATTAGAATATGCTGCATGTCAAGATCAATGTGAACCGACAAAACAAGTAACAATAAATTAGAAATGTGTTGAATATTTTTTCACATATTTTGATAGTAATGAATTAATCCCATATACATATGTATTTTGATAAATAAAAAATCTCCAATACATTGCTCTGTATACTTATAAAACTCTGCATGCTGTTAAAATTTAAAAATGTTTTCCAGCAGATATATAGGAATATATTTATAAGATTTCATAAACTAACACAACAAAGTCGTATTACGGGAGTTACCTATTAATAAAATAAAAAGTTGAGGTTTTGTAAGCAGTATTCTCGCAGTATGGGACCTTACCATTTTCTAACATTTTTCTTAAATAACTATCGTAATACGAACCATATATACCTTATACAAAGAAGCACATGTTTTTTAAAATGGAAGTAGTATCATTGTAGTTATTAAGCAAGTCAAACCATTCGGATTATCACATGTTTTAGGTTAAACAAATTGTAGAAATATGACACAATAAAGATGAAATTTCGTGTAACTCATTGTTTAATTTGTGTACCTATAATTAATTACCTCGTTGGTTATAATATCGAGTCGATGATCATAGTATCTAACTTATAAACTGATGTATAATTGAATTCAATACCGCATTACTAAATTAAATTGTCCAGTAATACATGCGCTACCAAAGTTCTTCCTATATCTGACAAACGATAATCATTTGATATGACAAATGTGTCATATCCTATTTACATATAATTATTTTTATCTTAATTTGGTTCATATGTAAATACAGGAACGTTCCCATCGTCAATGATGATGATTAGATCAAAACCATAGATAAATAATAAACGCTACAATCCAGTTAGGCACAGTCAACCTACCGGTTCAGTCAACCATCGTATCACCCATGAACAGTAGGCGACTTTTGTCGGGCAATAATAGTATTAGCGATTATTATTCAGGTTTGTGGCTCTTCCGGTAGCTCACATCCTGTAATAATAATAATTTAACTCTGATAACTGGGTTAGTTGGATTTTGAACACTAAAAACTAATGAAAATTCGCTACCTACTTAGCATAATGTTGTTATTACCATTGATTCTGTTGGAATTATTATATTGAAGTAAAAGTACTAATAACTTACTCTGAATCGCTCTACGAAACAAAGTTTTTTTAGAAAAAAAGACTTGTTTTGAGCAAAGGGAACTGCTGAAGGTAATTTATTCAATGTTGTAGTACTTCCACTAAAGAATCGACCAAAGTTAGCTGCTTTGTTGATTTTATTCACTTCGTTTAAGGACTTGATTCTTCTTCTTCAATGGCACTACAGCCCAAATCGGGCTTTGGCCTCCTCCAACCATTCCTGTCCTCAGCCATTGTTCTCTATCCGGTCACTTGGAGAAGCTGGTTCGCATCTTTGGTGACTTGGCCTTCCTAGTACTTGATTAGTACTCTGTAATCTAGACGACTTGATTGTAAAATGATTTCCTAAGTGCTTGTTATTTTCTCTGACGCAGTTCTTGAATGTATCACTGATCATGGTGCAAGGTTGTTCTATAAGCAATAGGTAATTTTAAAAAAAAAAAATTATCTTCTTTCTTTTTTGAGTGTTGTATCGTATCCCCAAAAGTTGACTATTACAAGAGAATAATTAAGCATATCATTTGTCCTAAACAGCTCGGAACAGTTTTTCAACAGTTTACATTCCTGTCTTGTTTCGCATGTTGCAGAACTAAGATATTTGCTTCCTGCTAACACCATAACGACCTCTATTTTGCCCTGGATAATCAGGTTCATCGGCACGCACTTCCTCTATAATACCCAAATTATACCTCGAGGTATCGTTTTGAATATCATAATAAATAAAAACTGCGTTATATCTTGTTGTTATAATAAAATTACGGCAGAAATCAGAAACAATCTGTCAGGCCGCATTAGCTCCGGGCAGGAAATTAGTTTTGAACATTTATCAAATTTACGAAATGCGTATTTTGTTGTCGGTTCGTCAGTTCTACATTTTCGAGACGAGCCTATAAAATAATATCAATTTTCACGTCATAGCTACGCACGGCAAATGTTTGATATATTTATTTTCATTCCAGTTTTGGTTGTCGTTAATAAATTACGATCAAAACAAGATGTTGTCATAGAGTACAGTTATTTGGGGCGACCTGGCCGAGAGAGAAGTGCGGTGCATCCATCTCATATCACGGTGAATTGAGAAGAACGTGTAATTTTGATGAACGGAACATGTGTATGATGTGTGAGTGTGTGTGGTGAACCAACAAAACATGGTATTTATGAAACAAAACCCTTACCGCTATCGACGCATATATTATATTGTCGTCTTTCGTTTTGCACATGTGTCTTGTTTGAAACAAACAAAAAATGTTGTAAAATTTTGGAATGTTGTTTTAGAGATGAAATATTTATTGAAATAAATAATTGATACACATATTAGGGTCTTAGGTTACAAAAACATGTATTTCCTTCACAAGATTGTCATTTCAGCTGATTGCCTATCAATTGATAAAACCATTTTGTTTCATGTAACTGAAATTCAGTAAGTATCAAATGCCACGAAATCTGAATCGATGGTCGGAAATAGTCGAATTTGTATGCGTTGATTTATATTTAGTAGTACAATATTATATAGTTCAGTGGATTTAAAGTATTAGGTACCTACACTTGGAATAATACATTCATTAAAGGCACCAAACAAATCCTAAAAAATAGTCATTAATTTCAATATGGAGCTTTTATTCCTGTTATTATATTAATGAAAAAGAAGTGTTTCAATGGTAGGTACAGTCATTTTTATTTATTTACTTATTAAAAGAAACACCGTCAGAACATAATTACACATTGAACATAATATGGACAGTTACAATCAGCATAGCAGTTCCAATTCTCCAATTAATGACATTGATTAAATTTAAATTAGGTATCTACTTCATTCACAGTGTAGTATTTTTTTTAAAAATATGCTTCAGAAATACAATAATTAAGAAATAATCCACTATGCAGAAGGAAAAATATCTCATAACGATTGTTGCCTTGCTGGTATCGATAGAACAAGGAATCTAGTTCTGTGTTTGTATCAAAAGCTTTAAGGTGCTGAGGCTGTTTGAGAATATATCGAGATTCTTAATTTTTTTGTGTTAAGAATTATAGGAGCGCATCATTCTACTCAGTGGACTGAAATGGCCTACATTGTTGTAGTATCTACTTAAACGAAATACTTCCGGGTTTCTCAGCGAAACATTGGAATGGATGTTAATTTTCTCTATAGCATTGGTATCGACCATTCTATTTGGTATCTTGTAAAGAAATATGAGCTCTGATGTTGCTCTTCTATCTGATAGTCTTTCAATATTTAAATAAAAATATTTCGAGATGTTAAATATTATCTACTTCATATCTTAAAAAGTCTATCCGTAATACGTAAGCATCATATTAATAACAAAAAAAAATCTATTGGATCGTTGAAACATGAAAATGTTGAACATAAACTGTTGCCTAAATGAAGCCAACAAAATACGACTAGTCAATTACCAAAAAAAAAACTATAAAATTTTATAGGACTGTCCCAGCCGATTTTTGTTGTACTTAACAACATTTCATAATATTCAACCGATAGTTTGTGTTCACCTACCATTTGGTCGTAATTCGTAATAATGGCGATGTCTCGCAACCACCAAAATGTTTATCTTCCAAATCGATCGTTCAATTTACAGCCGCTTTTTTAACCGAAGTCGAACAGTCGAGCGCTGCTACTATCAAGATTTTTCGCTACCTGATCAGACTCGACTTGGTCGGTACTTACATGCCCCTTGGCGATACATATTTTCATAGGGCCGTCCCTCTGAACTTCAAAAAATCCGACCCGCTTCCAAAATTGGACACAGCTCGTACCAACCCAACCAACTGACCAAACGATGCAGATCAAGTTCTTGTAAGTACTACATTTCTGAAGATAGACATTCAGTGAAGAACATTGGAATATTTATATTATATTTGTTTGATGTATAAATGAAGAACGCCTGACGAGGAAAATATACAATACCGATAGGAATAGAACACGAGGTCAGGGCGTCCAAGAAAAGGATGGCACAATCAAGAAAACGATGGATGTGAACGAAATCCCGAAAGAGGGAAATGTAAGTACCTACATATTATATAGTATGTACATTGTTTCAAATGCTTTAGCCCCAATATGGCATTACAGTATCAATGTAATTTATTTCAAATGCTTTTATTTTTTTTTTATTTTATTATTTGAATGAACATTACAGCTTTGAGTTTTATATAAAAATATTATAAAAATTACAAATTTTCATAACGCCAATTACAATGTTCTTATTTAGTATTATGAATAAAAAGTTTGAATAAATTAAAAACTATTGAACCTACATATAGCATTGCAAGAGGGTTTGGGAAGGGTCAAGGAGGGGAAAAGGAGGAGGAGAGGAAGGGATTAGCTCCCTTTTGGAAAAACAAGTTGTCGGGTCAGTCGAAAGATCAGTCCCAGCGCAGGCATACCCAAAATACAATTAAAATTTAACCATCTCCATCAAACATTTTCTGAATGTATAGAGACTAGACGTAAAAATATCAAGCCTAGGGTCACTCATACAGTTTTTATTGTAACAATAACATGCTCTATTAACGAATGAATTGCGTGAGTAATTAGTCCTAGGTGTGTCAATGTAAAATAAAGATGGGTTCCTGACTATTCTCTGAGGGCAATGAAAGGGAAGCAGCTGCAACATACTCGGACTATCTACTCCACCATTAACTATCTTGTGCAAGTAACATAAGTCAGCCACAAGTCTTCTAGGCTCCAATGATTTCAGTTTGTAGTGTTGAAGGCTAATTCTGTAGTTTTCCAAATGGATTCTATTCCTAAAATTCAGCTGTTTAATTAATTTTTTTTGGGGTTTTTCAAGTGCCTCAATGTGGGTTATGTAATTAGGACTCCATATGACAGCTCCAAACTCAAGCACGCTTCTAACCAAGGAGTTAAACAACACCACCAAGGACATGGGATTTTTGAATGATTTGGTGCTTCTTAATATGAGACCGAGCATGTTGAATCCTCGCTTACACACACTCTCAAAATGCTGGACATAACTCAATTTTTCATCCAATATGATTCCCAAGTCTCTTATCTCCTTTTTATATTCTAATTGTTCACCATTTATAGAGTATGTATAAATTATTTTGTTGATTTTTCTGGTAAAAGTGATTACATTACATTTTTCTGTATTCAAGAATAACTGAATAGTATGATTAATCTTATCAAACGCCTTAGTGAAATCGCTGTAAATTGCATCAATTTGTCCGCCCCCCTCCATTTTTTTTGATAGGTAGCATGTGAACTCTAATAAGTTTGATTCTACTGACCTTTTAACGCGAAAGCCATGCTGGCTGTCAATCAACCTGGTATTAATTATTGGACTTATTTGGTCTATCACTATTTTTTCGAATATTTTACTCATGATGGAAAGTTTTGAGATGGGCCGATAATTTTCTATTTCATATTTGTCACCCTTTTTGAATATTGGACTTATTATCATTTGTTTCCAAGCTTTTGGGAAACAGCCATTTTTCAGAGATCTTTAGCCCTAACATGGCATTACAGTATCAATGTAATTTATTTCAAATGCTTTAGCCCCAACATGGCATTACAGAATCAATGTAATTTATTTCTAATGCTTTAGCCCCAACATGGCATTACAGTATCAATGTAATTTATTTCAAATGCTTTAGCCCCAACATGGCATTACAGTATCAATGTAATTTATTTCCAATGCTTTAACCCCAACATGGCATTACAGTAACAACGTAATTTATTTCAAATGCTTCAGCCCCAACATGGCATTACAGTAACAATGTAATTTATAGTTATTTCTAGGTATGTATAATTTAAAAATGAAACAAATAGAATAAATCTCTTCCGAATAACATCAGCAATTCCTTAAAAATAACACATCACTCTATCTCCTTATCCAATTCTTGTCCCCTCTTTTCCTCACCTCACCTCATTATGTACTATCCATTTTTTATTTACATGTTGGTTACATACCATACACGCTAATTTCGTCAACAAATGAACATGATTGGTTGGAAGATACTTTCATTAAGCAATATACCATTGTAAACTTATTTTACATTAATTTTGAACATAAAGTTTGAAATAAATGGCCGTCGACTTTATAAAGAGTTGATTTTTGTAGCACATTTTAAACAATTTTATTTACTGTTTGAACCGTATTTGAACAACGTTTAAACCATGTTTAAATATTTTAAACCACGTTTTAAAAACCTTTAAACCATGTCTAAAAATGTTTAAACCAAGTTTTAAACATGTTTTAACAATATTTAAACCACGAATGAGTTAATTAATACTACTGGTTCCCTCATTTGTTGGCATCCGTCATGTAAAATAGGCGGCCGCCTTGAAATTGGTCGTAATAAATGCAGTTCGTGGTTTAAAAATAGTGATTTGTAATAAATAAAATTGAAAACAGTACATAAAAATAAAAATCATATAAATCAATAAACAGAATGGTTATAGCAATGAGGATAGGAATCCATTTTTTAGTGATTTCTTAAATATTTCTATAGATTCAATAATATCATGAGCTAGCAGATTGTGCACGAAAAGAAGTACTTAAAACTCCAGAAGAGTGAATGGAAATAATAATTGATCAGTATATCAATAAGAGATTGACCAAAAAAAATACGTTATTTGTAGGTACCTAGATATTGTGGTGAATGGGAATTTTGAATAACATCATAAAGAAATGAAAGAAGTTGAATTTTACGACGATTTCTTATTTTTGTGCATTTTTATACAACATGTTTTTTGTGTTTCATTTTATACAATTTTCGAATAAAATGCAATGTTGCATTCATTATCAATACCACAATACGTAAGTACTAGTAATTTGAGGTAGTTTTACAACATGAACCGCTATACTTTAAGCATTAAAACGAAAATCACCCAAATACCTTAACATCATATTATTATCTTCTTTTTAAACTCATTGATCAGGCAACAACTTACGGTTACGCGGCAGGTGACCGCAAACCATCATATTATAATGAAATCAACCATTATTTTCTACAACGATATATAAAATTCAAAAAAAAAATAACTGAAATTTGTTTGAAATATAATTATTGCATTACTTTCAATATTCTTAATCAATGAATTCAAATATTTTTTGAGTTAAATCATTATTTAAGTTAATATAATTACTTTTGACCGAAAAAAAAACATACACATAAAAAATAAAAATAATATAATCACACGAATAGATGTAATGTTATATAAGAGGCAATCCAGCAGTGGAGAGAAAAAAATGAAGAAAACGAATAAGAGCCACAACAAAATGAAGTGAAAAAAAGGATAAAACAAAAAATAGTTTACCAGCTAAATATTGTGAATTGTCAGAAAGATTTAATGTAAAAAAAAACAGCAACAAGTACAAAAACAGCACAAAATAGTAAAATACCTACATTTATTTAATTAGGGCAAAGGGATTTAAAAACCTCCAATAGCAGACAAATATTATACAGACCATGTTGTTAACATGGTAAAATAGATCAAAAAACTAATCTTTGTAAATTAACAACAGGCAACACAAGAGATTGTCCAAATATACAAGAGTAATCTGCACTGTTATGAAATATTATTATTATCAATGATGGTTGAAATATATTTGCAATTCACTTGACATCAAACTCGAGTGATGATTTACAACGAAATATTATATAACATGCTGTCTATCTGTTTTGAAGAACTCTCTTGTTGAAAACTCTAAGTGGGTTAATAATTTATTAATTTCCACCAACAAAAACAATCTAGCCACTATCAAAGATCCTTATCGCATGTTTACGAAATGTTGAATTCACAGTTACAAAAATAAATCTACATAAGAAGTACCTGTTAATGCTATTTCATTGTTTGTATTATAAAAATGAAAAATGAGTTGACATACCTATTACATTCTTCTCTTCTTAATCAACCTACCTCTTCTGTTTTTGTCAAAAGACTATAAAAAAATATTTGGATAAATGAATCTAAGGAAATATTACAAAGCATGATAAATTACGTTATTTAATTATTATGAAACGAATAACTAAGACTTGATTGAATTTTTTTCAAAGAATCAATTTGTTTTAAAACAAAATTCAATAGTGAAAAAAATTATAAACGCAGTTTATAATTTTAAAGCCTCCCTTGGGGAAACAAATACTTAATTGTTAGCTCTAGGAAAAAAAAACCAAAATATGTTGATTTTTTGCATTTCAAGAACAATCCTGACTTGAAATGAAAAAACTTTATCGATCATTCACTTTGAATTTGTACTCTTTGAACATAAAATATTTATTTCTCTACGACACATACATAGTTATGGAGTAATTTAAACAATATGCTGGAATAAAGTATATTTTTAATATTTTTTAGGAGAATTTATGCAGAATTTTAAAATTGTGTGACGAACATTCACTAGAGAAATGTTGAAAATACTAATGGTATATTTTTTAGAAACAAACTGTTTAACATATATTTGAGATATTTGATATCAAATTGGGGTGTTTAGGTTTATGCCCACTTAAGATAGTTAGTCAATTTTAAGACTGTTCGATCCTTTTTAATAATTGGTAGGTACTTTTATACTTTGTGATTTATATAATTTTAATGTAAGTAATATATCTTTCTTGGATGTAGTATGAAGGCTAATTCATTTAGACCCTAAAGATGTCCTCGGATATCAACCTCGCATTAGCTGCGTTAAATTCCATTTTGCAATCAATCGAGCTGATACTTCAACAAAACAAGCATGTAAATCATTTCAGCGTTGGTATTGTTAATGATTTTGCAATATTGCTAGTAAGTATAAAATATATTGAATATATTGATGAATCTCTGAGGTTATCATCAAAGATCAAATGCACTTGTATCACGACACAGTTTGAACTCTCAGCACTGATCAGTTTTTATTGCACAATAAATTTATTTGTTTACAATGTACCTACCAACAACTACAATGCAACAATAATAATATAATTTTTAATTTAACATTATGACATCACAAGTCAAGGCGTGTATACATATTGTCCATAATATAGCTGGTCTCGCGCGTGAACTCTGTGTCCCCATTAATCATTTTTTTGCTTGCTCGTGCTCACAATATCTTGCCCACAATAATAATTATTGTTTATGTTATTTGGAATTAATAGAAACCCTCGCCACTCGAGTGACCTTTTCAACGTTCTCACAAGAACAATCCATATGACTGTGACCAACTCAATACCCTACAGTACATCAATTAAGATTAAATATAATCGGAGATTACATAAGTGACAAAAGTAAACAATCTTTGAGATTTTCACAAAAGAGGCGATATTAAATTTAACAATCTGTATAAAAACTAATTACACAAATTCAATCCCTTTTTTTAAATTTCAAAGAAAAACAGGATAACGCATAAAAACATACAAAGTATATTATTTTAAAACAACGAAAGAAAAATCTAATTCAACACACCACAACGTTATAATTATTTTATAATAAATTGTTAACATCTTAATAGAGACGAAGTTGAAATATTATAGGAGAATCAGGAACTCAAGGCACCTACAGGGTTTACGACCTGTCATCGGCTGTTTTACGTGATCACGTAGACCAACCGATGACAGGTCGTTAACCCTGTAGGTGGCTTGAGTTCTTGGTTCTCTTATAATATTCCAACTTCGTCTCTATTGAGATGTTATAAATTTGTCATAAAATAGCATTGACTCCCGACAGGGAAAAATCCAATGTTTGCGTATATGCAACTATAAAAATCTTCTTACAATGTTGAATGTTGGTTGCCATGTTAGCGATATGTACTTTATTCAGTACAACTTCTAAAAACATCTAAAATTTATTACGATTGTATAACCAACAATCGGTAAGTATACCAATAAATACATAAAATCTAGTTATTATTTTAGATTTTATATCTGAAAATAGGACAAATAACAAATACATGTTAAAAGATGACATTGAAAAACATGGTAATAAAATGAACTGAGAAAATATCATAAAAAAAATATTCAAATTAGTAAAAAACCTAAAATAAACTAAGTAACCGATTGCTCATCACGTTTCAATAGATCGTGACTGCTTCTTATTTTGACCGATAGTGTTTTATAAATAGCACACAATATACAACTCAAATAATAATTATTAGCTACTAGCTGAATGCCAAATTAAAACATGAAGCTTAATAAATAAAATAATCAATCATTTTCACAGAGGATCAAAAATTATTGTACTATAAAGGAATGAAAGAAGGAATAGTTATGTCAACTTTATCTTAATAACAAACACAAATATATAAAATAATCCTAAAGCTGACTACAAAGAAATATTCCAACTTGTGTGAAATACACCCTGAAAAATATAGATTTTCTGTTATATTGGTACCTAATGATAATATCTCGGTCATACTGCTATGGAAAGATCGAAACATCACAAAACACCAAAGTCAGGCTAATCGAGATTTTTGACGATCTTCTTCTATGATAAAATGACATGTAATCTAAGAGAGTCACAGAGAGAAAGAAAATTTTTGCCTTCGGAATGTGGTGTCGGCGGAAAATGTTATGAATGTAGGTACAATGTACAATGAATTGCTAGGAGAACAAATTAATGTTTCCTTATTAAATAAACTGCATATTATATTAAGGATCGTCAATCTGTTTATAGGAAATCTATCGATATTTTGGACGTTTTGTCAGAAGGACTCCTGATAAACTTGAGTCAAGATTAAAAGCGTGGAAAGCAGAAGATCCAGAGGTAGCTAATCGATCCGATGGAGTGAGTGACTTTGACAAATCCGCTACAAAATCTTAATTTTCTGAAAACCTTCTGGTGCGATTTTACGGTGGCAGACATTTGGTGTAACCAATAATAATAATAATATTTTATTAAGCGCCGTTTAGTGATACAAAATCACTCCAACGGAGCTATAGCTTATTTGTTGGCTCTACAAAACAAGACAATCTTAAGAAGTCTACCGAAAGTGTCGATGCTCTGATGAGCTCCATGTATGTCAAGGGGTAATTGATTCTACTTAAAAGGATCATATTAAGCCTTATTGACTGTCCAATTCTTATAAAGAATTGGTTCTCTGTGATCCAGATGATCTCAATGTAAGCTGTTTTACTGATGGAACATCCTTTTGACACGGTTCTTTAATGTAGTGTGGAGCCAAGTCCTTCAGAGCCTTAAACACCATCAAGCATACCTTATAGTCTACTCGATCTGGTCATTTCAACCAGTGTAGTTCGTTATCTAATTTTGCTAAAGCTTATTCATTTTTGTGACTTTAACTATCCTTTGCAGCTCAGTTAGATCTCAGGTTAGATTTAGCGGTTATAATTAATGTTATTAATACGGCACTTCAGTGTTCATTGGAAAAAGTATGCACATAGGAAACGATTATTAACAAATAAATTGTAATAAATAATATCCGGGTTGTCTACTTCACAAACATACTTAGATATTTAAATTCGAGATAAAATGTGATTAAGATAATAATTTAGAGATCTCTCAACAATACAGGAAGACGAAATGTACATAATGCGCAAAGCACGAAGATACAATTATTGTAGCCTTTTTTTTTAGATTATCATCACATCATCGTGTAATATGGTCAGGTGTGCAAACAATACAGGTGTCTGGTTTGGTGTGTATAGAGTTCACAATATACAATGGAACCTTTACATCCGTTTTAAAACCGTACATAGATTTTTTGTCAAAAACTTTTTATTTACCAATTGCTCTTTTAGTAAATTAGGAAATGATCGTTTCAAAATAAAAAAAACCTAGTCCTTCGAAATATATAAAAAATATCGTCCTTTCTCGGAATGTTACTGGAATTACAGAGAAAAAATAAATGAGATGAATATGCTGGTCAGATATTTAAATAACAGACCAACAATTATGGTGTTGTATGAATTTTGGTGAGATGATGTCTGAATGTTGGTGAGACGATGTATGAATTTTGGACATATGATGTATGAATGTTGGTGAAACGATGTATGAATGTTGGTGAAACGATTTATGAATGTTGGCGAGATGATGTATGAATGTTGGTGAAACTATCTATGAATTTTGGTGAGACGATGTATGAATTTTGGTGAGACGATGTATGAATGTTGGCGAGACGATGTATGAATGTTGATAAGATAATATACCTATTCAATGTTGATAGAAGTGGGGAGTGTTCATTTTTCTCTTCCTACCCTAAAAATAGAAACAAGACAAAGCGTAAAGTTGCGTAGGTACCTATCAATAAATTTATTTGTCTTGGTTTAAAATTATAAAAAAAATGTGGATCACACTTTTCAACAACATTCTGTATTTCGCTCCAATAAAAAGTCAATAAGAATATTGGATAATTATTTTTATGAGTTATGAAACAATACTCGGACGATTATTGGATCACTATTTTTAGAAGTATTGGAACATTATTCCTACGAGTAGGCACTACACCATTACTCTGACAAGTATTGGAACATTATTCCTACGAGTAGGCACTACACCATTACTCTGACAAGTATTGGAACATTATTCCTACGAGTAGGCACTATATGACTATACCATTACTCTGACAAGTATTGGAACATTATTCCTACGAGTAGGCACTACACCATTACTCTGATAAGTATTAGAACTAATAATAGAACATTATTTCGACATCAAAATAAATCGAATGTGACATATATTATAAAAAAAAACTTTGACTTACATAGAGGATCCACTGTACCTACATACTATAATATGATATGACAACCGTCACAAATGATCATACAACTAAGACCATAGCAGAGCCATCAACCTACCGCCGAGATGAGATGGTACCTATATTCAACAAACGTGAGTTTTGTGACAATAAAATTGTTACAACAATGGTTCAAGAATCAAAAGACTGATTGATATGTAGGTACACGAATTGTTGGTCTCCATATATTATATTATAAGCCACGAGCGTCATAACCCCATATAAGTACTTGGTGAAGTCTGCAGCAGCAACTGTGTTACAAGTAGGACTTAAGTGTTCCCGTTTGTCACACGGAGAAAATTTTATATAATCTGTTTTTGCAATAAACAATTTTCCAACTGTCGATTCGTTCATGAGAATTCAATTCTCTGAATGAATCGACATTATCCAACTGTCGATTCGTTCATGAGAATTCAATTCTCTTAATGAATCGACATTATTAAGCCAAGATACGTGTACGAAGGAACATTTTGTATGGTGTAGTGGACTTTTTGCATGCTAATAACACCAACTAGAGGCCTCGCAGCATATATGTTCCCATACATGGATTTACTCAGAATTCGGAGTAGAACATTTTATGTGAGTTTTGTGTGTGTGTGTGTGTGTCTGTGGGTGTGTGTGTCCGTCCCTCCCTTATAACTTTTGATCCGCTCAATTTACAGAGCCCAAATTTTCAGAATATATAAATAGTTATAGGCCTACAAAACTTTTATACTCAGAATTGTGAATTTTTGTTTCAGTCAGGGGTTATCAACTTTTGAACTTTTACTTTATTTTTCCATATATCTCAGAAACCATAAAAGCTAGAACGCTGAAAATTGGTGTAAAGATAGACAAATACAAAATCTCAAATTAATTTTTTTTAAATTCCAGGGTTTTTCAAACATTTTTTATTAAGATAAATATTTTTTTTATGATAAATTTATGAGTTTAACTGCCTATATTTCCAATTTTTTTAAAAATATCGAAAAAAGCCGAAACACCCCAACTAGAAAATTTAATTTTCTATAAAAAATATTATACTTGTGATAGCACATCTCAAATATTTTTAAACAATTTTTATAAAAATTGAATTTAGTGACGACATTGCTTCATACAATTTGTATGGCAATAGCTACACACAATAATCTAAGAAGACTTAATAGTTTGATACTAATCTCCAAACATACATACATACCATCATGCTGTTTTCATATTCTGGGTAGGATCAAAGGACTGACCTCCATACTATCCTATCTTGACATACATACCTAGGTACATGTGTTGTATAGAAAACCAAATATCTTAAAATATTAAATAATTTGTATTTATGGGTTTATAGTTTGGTACTTATTCTTTAGCTATACGTACTATCGTTATCGACAGTTGGATCTCATGTGTTACATGCAACTAGTTTAACACTAATAGGCTGATTAGTGGGCTGAAATAGAAGCTAAATTGATACATGCTCAAATTCTGCACATTTATAACTTATTTAATTTATTGTAAATCTATCTTATTCGATTTTTTGTTTGTAAAATTTAAATAAAATTGACATGATAGATAGATATAAATTATTTATTGCGATAGAATAATACAGGACCATGTCCTTTATGTAGGGAGAGTGAACCGATCATTGTTATTTCCTTTTTTTTAATGTATATGTCCTTGAAACAAATACTTACACATACATCCTCATACATTTCATTAATTAAGCAAAAATGCTTGTACTATAGGTGAACGAAATCGGTCGTGGCAGTATTCAAACTCGCGACCACTGGATTACTAACCCAGTGCGTTAACCGGTCGGCCACCACCCATCTAATATTTCCTTTGCTTATATTCATGCACCATCGACTTATACACAGAGATGTGAATTGAAAGTATTTAAAAGAAAAATACTAAATACGTTTTTGAATTTCATTTGAAATACTTTTCATGAGAATTTTGTATTTTATACGAAATACATTTTGATTTGTTTATAACACAATCGATATAGATCATCTTTCCCGCGTATCCAGATCTGATGCATCTAGCTACATAAAATTAGGGTTTTTCTCAATAAAATTACAAAAATACAAAATAATATAATAAAACAGCATTTACGAATAATTTAATTTAAGAAACTTGTGATATACCGAACAGTTGGATTATTTTTGAGATAGACTTGCAGACAGATTTATCGCTATGAATACACCTGATGTTTCACCTGTCTTCCAGTGAACATAATCATCTGGTGACTGTATTTCTGCTGTGAACATCATTTCGACTGTGTCATATCAAACGCTTCGGTGAATTTCGTCAAAGTTCGCTGATCTCGACACTTAACGAAGGTAAAGCTCATCAAATTTGCATTATTAGGTATATTATTATGTCGATTGTGACTAAAACGCACTTGGTAAAATACTAGGAAAATCTGTCATACACAGGAGTAACATATTTATTTATTTTCTTTAAATGTGAAAATATATTCATTCATTCATACCATCATGGTTTAATCATGTCTGCCTTAGTTAGATATATGGTTGCTGAGCCAATTGTCCCTGGTACGATTCCCGGTGGAGACAGAGAATAAAAGTATTTCTATCTCAATCCCTAATATTCAAAGCCTCTCACCTCGCTCATCTTGCAAATAAAACACATTTTATAGAAAAAATATATCATATTACACTACAACACAATTACGAAACAACACATAGACATCTTCTCATGACTCGGACAAAGATATTACCTACTATTATTTAGCTTCAAATATATCATATTACACTACAACACAATTACGAAACAACACATAGACATCTTCTCATGACTCGGACAAAGATATTACCTACTATTATTTAGCTTCAAATATATCATATTACACTACAACACAATTACGAAACAACACATAGACATCTTCTCATGACTCGGACAAAGATATTACTATTATTTAGCTTCAAAATTTTTAAATACCCTGAAAGTATACCGCCATGGCACAGTTGGTAAGCCGTTTGGCTTCTGTGCGGGCATCTTGGGTTCGATCCCCAGCAGAGGGGAAATTTATTTAAAAAAAATTCTCACACAAATATCGGTTCTCTGGGCTGGGAACACTGATTCGTTTGAAGAAATTTCCATATGGCAATAAACTCGCCACTTGCGCAGGGTGCAAGGAGTGTTTATTATTATTATTATTATTAAAGCTTATAAAATGTTGGGATTCCTGGTGAGAGTATGCAAACCTTCACTCCAGGGAAGACATTAGCTTTCTATATAAAAAAAAATTTCAAATCAAGAAGTCAATTGAAGCATGCGTTAGTCATTTGGAATCCATAATATAATATTTATATTAAGTTATAGAAGTATTCACATTTTTTAGACAAATTTGGTAATAACTACAAACATGAATTGCAGACTTTACAGACAAGACGAAGGACCTCAGACTAAATGTACCTTTATGACATAATAAACTCCAATATTGACTGCACAGACCTTCTGAAAATCATAACTTCAACATATATACAGACGAACAAGGCACATCTCAACGTTTGATTTTTACGAAAAACACTAACGCCGCTCATAATTCGCCACTGTACCGATAACTTACCACATATAATAATTTGGAAAGGATCCATAAACATATTCTGTATGTAAAGGAACCTTTTCAGGAACCACATAAGACAGGAATAATATTTTTTTTTGTTACCAGCAGTGAGTACATGAAAACAAAGGTGGGCTGATTAAGTTACAATTACATACTTATGTTATTCATATTTATTATATTGAGAAAAAAAAGAATCTTGTCGTTGCCCATTTTTTTCAATAAATAAAAATAATACACAAGAAGACATTAAGTTGATAAAACATTTGAAACTGAAGAAAACGACAGAA
The DNA here is from genome assembly GCA_963576475.1 of Molanna angustata. NCBI lineage: Eukaryota > Metazoa > Arthropoda > Insecta > Trichoptera > Molannidae > Molanna > Molanna angustata. The sequence goes on along the minus strand of OY754970.1, from coordinate 6,102,828 downwards.
ACATAGATTAGAAACAGTGGCATAATATACTGCGAAAACATAATCAAGTTCCAAGAGTTTAGACATTTAGTTTATAGTCTGTAAAAAAATTTACATGTTTTTTTCTGTGAGATATAATGCAAATAAATTTTCTGCTAGCTCGGAACAGGCTCAGCCTAGTGAGGTGGTGTATACCAAATTAAAAAAATGTTATATAATTGTGAATTTTTTCCTTGTTTGTATTTTAATTGTTGAAATATATTATAGTGATTTAGCAACCGTATAGTGACACGTTGATTGTGCATCTGGTGGAAGACATACATGAGTATTTTCTAGTAATACACGCACGTAGACTTTCAATATTTCCAGTCTGCTGGCCAGTTCTACATATTACCTAGGTATATGCAAAAGGTCGTATTGTGTGGTAGGTATTCTTTAGACTGTCCTGTTGTAGGCAATTAATTTTGTCCACACTAAAATAGCAAAAGCTGACACCATTCGCTGTCACACATTTGATATATTATATTGACTTCGCAAGGACCACTTCTGGGAATTATACAACCACCAGTGATACTCTACCTGTGTACCACGATCTAACATATTAATGAATGATATATGAATGTTCAAACATAAATATTTAGTATAAACTGTGTGACAGACGCCTGTTATTGGAGACCTTATGTGTTTGTATCATGTGTTGACTTATATGTGTGTATTCCAATGTTCTGTTAGTATCTTAAATAAATAAATTAATTAATATAAAATATTTGCAAAGCCCCGTTCATAATTAAAATGGTTTAAACGTAGTTCAAATATGGTTTATAAAGTAAATATAATTGTTAAAATGTGCCATAAAAATAACTCAGAAAGATCATAATAAAGGCGACAGTTATTTGTTTGAAACTGTGTACTGTACAAAATTAATGTATACCACAATGGTATATTGGCCAATAGTGTCCGACCGAAGCTTCAGCTTCGGTTTCGGCCACCTTCGGCCAAAATAAACACCTTCGGCTTCGGCTTCGGCCAAAAATAACCCGAATTTTTGGCCGAAGCCGAAGCTTTTGTCAGCCGCTAAAAACAGTTAAAAAACTAAATATTAACGAAAAAAACAAAAAAAATCTAAAAAGTTTTTTACTAAAGCGAAATTCGTTACACACAATTTAAAAATAACTTTTTAAATAGGTATAATATATAAGGTTGTGCATCGCTGGTATAAACATAAATAGGTATGTTGTTGTTTAGTTGACTATTTAATATAAAAAAAATCAACGATAATGTGTCAATGGAAGGATAATTTATTATGACTGAATGATCAATTGTATAGCAGAGATGACGGCTTTAAAATACACCATTCAATAAAAAAACCTTCTTATATTGTATAGGTACCTGTATTTCGGTCAGAAGTCGAAGTGTCAATGAAACAAGAAGAATTTTATAAAAAATAATAAAATATTTCTAATAAAAAAAAACAATCTAGATTCTATAAATAACTACATGGAAATTAATACCAATAAATATTAATTTTCTTAATTAATTAAGCTGAAATTTAAAAGCAAGTTTTTTATCGCCTGATTTATTATTCTCATTTTAGATATATTATATGGTCATAAATTCAGAACAAGTACATATTATTTATCCTCATACATCCCCTAAACTAAGCAAAAATGCTTGTGCAAATCGGTCACGGCAGGATTCGAACTTCGATTACAAACGATTCACACCCAGTGCGCTAACCGCTCTGCCACCACCCATCTAATTATTTTATCGAAAGCTTGCTTTGAGGCACCGTCTTACAATAGTGCTTCTACTATTTTATATTATCATCGTTTTCGGGTTTCACCACCCATTCTGAATGTAAGGTGGCTATTTATGTAAGACGAGACTTGTGTGTGGGTATACACGCACGTGTCGTGCTTTTATAAGGAAATGCCCACTTGTCTCTGATTACCACACATTTTGAGATATGCCGTGGTATTTTATCGAAAAAAATTGCCAAACGGCTTCGTGTAGTGGTAGATCGTCTGTCTTCGGTGCCGGAATCCTGGGATCTACACCCAAAAGATGAGAAATTTATTTAAAAATTATATTTCACACAAATATTGTTTTTATAGTTTGGAAACATTGCGGGAATAGACTCGTGCAAGGAAGTGTTTATTATTATAAATAATGAAGATAACAATTTGTAAGTGATATTTTGGCTTGAGGTGATATCTCTTAAAAACGGCGCTTTATAAATTATCCGATAATAAAAATGTTATGTTAACAAACTAATGTTTTATTTACATAAATAATGAAGTCAATTTTCAATATAAAAGAATTATCTAAACATTATCTCGTATAAGTAGGTACCTACAGTAAATATACATGTTTAATCAATCTTGATATTTACTTAACGTGATTAAAACCATAATGAATACATACCTACATAGATATTTAAATAATGGTACTATACATAGACTATTAAACCGTGTCCGTAATGGGGTTGGAAGACAGATCCGATGACCACATATTAAAATCCTGTCAGAGATCCAGTTAACCATATGTGTTGTCCGATAACTTTCCGACTTTGTATAATCCTCCTACACTCCTCAACTAAAACATAAATTATTGACACCTAACTTAGATAACTAAATTATTTAATTTAGGTAATTCAATGAATACTTACTTACTTATCGAGTCCGGAACTCAGATTTTGCCACTAAAATGAATTAGGATTATAAACAAAAGAACCAACATGTTTTCCATATAAATAATACCATAAACAAAACATTTTTTAATGTAGTTTTTGATATATGACTATTTCATATTTGTTATATAGTTTAAAATTGAAAATATTTTTAACGTATAAAGAAATGTCATAAATCACGTACAAATTGGGTACATTCATATGAATAGGTAACTATATATATTAAAATGGATTTACGTATATTTGTATGTATCCGATGAACTCCCAAACCAACCATCCGATTGCGATGAAACTTTGGGAATTTGTTCAGCTCATTCAGGAGATGGTTTATGCATTATAATTTATTTATTTATTTATTCGATATCTCACAAAAAAAAATTGAAAAAAAAGTTGGTATTGAATTGATACTTAGTGGGTTTGTTCAGCAAAAATCCTATATACCCTATCCTATATAAGGTATATTAATCCTATATAATCCTATATAAGGTATATTATATAAAACTGGAATAATGCTAAAGGTTCAAGTAGGTACCTATCTTTGTTTGAATAATAAAATAAATTTTAAATGAATGAATGAATAGGGACGGAAGGGACTGTAGGGATGGAAGGGAAAAAATACGGAATTATAATTAGCGAATCTAGATAAGAATGTTAAGTGATAAAAAGAAAACATACCTAACAACCATTTTTATATATTTGGAGGTAAATAATTAAATAGGCAGGACGTCTGCCGGGTTTTACTAGTAGAAAATAAAACCTAAAAATATATAAGTAAACTAGAAATAGTTATTTAAAAAAAATGCACATGTAGCATTATAACATGCCAATAATTACAATTATATTGTGATATTACAACATGAGAACAAATTTAAAAATGTGTTACTAAAAATATGTGTAAATAATATAGTTACATGTAATATGGGTGAATTTATTTAAGTACTTACCTATACGTGTTACAACATAATAATTTAACATTGTGATAAATGTATATGACGTGAATGTAAGTATCGTTTATTATCGTGATAAAAATATATTATAGACATGATAAATTATTTAACAGATAAATATTACTTTTAGTTGACTTAACGATAAATCCTAACTAAATATTATATTTAAAATTTATCGATCATTCTTGAATAAAATTCTGTGCGATTAATTTAATAAAAAAAACATAAAAAAACAAAGTACAATATCATATTAACAATAATTAAATTATGTTTCTTCGGTGTTTTTACACGCACATAAAAAAACAAAATTTAAAACTTACTTTTTGTGGTAAATCTGTTCAGGAAAAAATAAACAGGATTCGAACTGGAAGCAGCTTATGAAAACACTATATAATATATCGACGAATATTTTCAACACTGTCAAAAATCACTAGTATACAAAAACACAATTGAAATAAAATGCTGCTATTCAATCCAAATATATAGCGGAGAATTAGTAAAATTCAACACTTATTATTCACAAATTATGTTTTAACTTTTTAAGTCACTTAATTCACTCGCAAATAAAACAATTATATCGATGTATTTCGTGTGAGAAATTTGCTCCGCGTGCTACGTCCACTCACTACACGGTACTGTATATGAATGAGTTTTGTAAACAAACATGTGTGGAACGTTGTCAAACCGTCTGTGCATCGAACCACGAGGGAGAGAGAGAGAAAAAGATAGATGTATAATACCATATACGGCGACGCAATGAGTAAAAGCGAAACGGAATGACTGCAAATAACGACGGAAACACCCGAATGTCCTTTCCGCTCATGCACCGATGCGTTTGAATAAATATGTAATTAGTTAATGATATTATTTAAAAAAATAATAATATAGAGAAAATGTTTAAATACACATAATATTATGAAAATATCTACATAAATATGTATATTCTGAATAATGAATGACAGTTTAATAAGTAATGGAACTTCATAAATAGTTATGTACATACATATTATGGGTATATAGATGGGTCGGTGGCAGAGCGGTTAGCGCATTGGGTTAGTAATCCAGTGGTCGCGAGTTCGAATCCTGCCTCGACCGATTTCGTCCACCTATAGCACAAGCATTTATGCATATTTTAGGGAACGTAGGAAGATGTATATGTACTTGTTTAACAAGGACATATTCATTTTTTTGTATTTAAAAAGAAAAAAAAACATATTATAAATACAATAGCTAAATTTGTTTGGATAAGTAATAGATAGTTTCTTAGTGGATTTTTATTAGAAATTTATTTTTGACTATCAAATTATATAAATTTGTGAAAAAAACATTCAGGTGGCAAAATAACATCTCACATATTTCAGCAATGAGGCTCACCACCCATTCTGAATGTGGCTTTTTTTGGTGAGGCGAATCTTGTGTGTGGGAATACATGCCTGTGTCGTGCTTCCTTTTCCAAGGTTATGCACACCCGCACACCTGTTGCCGTTTGCATCACATCCCGATATTGACGTGATGGTATGAATGAATAAATATGTTAAAAATCCAATAATATTTTATTCAATTCGCAAGTTAACCTCAAAATTTGGAAAAACTACATATAACATTTATTTATAAACTCTCGTAACAAATGTAGCACAATGAAATGCCACAAACGATAAACTCCAATTGGAAATTATTATTTTAATGGTATATATTAATTATATCAATGAATTGTTGATTTTTATAAAGTAAATAAATGTATATGGCCATATATAATACCTACTTAATTATTAATTTTCAAACTTTATGCATACGATCAACAATATATCTTCCAACCAATCATATCCGTTTGTTGAAGTATATTTTAAGTAATATTACGCGGGAAAACTTCACAGATGTTTTGTTTTAATTTTTTTTTCTGTACTTTTATATTTATTAAAAAAAAAATATTAAAAATAAAAACACTTTAAATAAGCTCTTCATCTTTTTTGTTCTATTTTTTTTCTTTTTTATCATCTACCTATTTTATTCTGTTGTTGATTATATTTTTTTAACTTGTGGATAGTAGGTATATAGTTTTGGCGCATGTTTTTTGTTTTTTTTTCTGTTTTGTATACTTATTTTTTTTTTTGATCGCTGTTTCTGTCCCAAATAAATAAATAAATTTTAAACCACAATTTATTTATTTCAAGACTAAAATAATCAATTATAACCCATTTAAAAAATTAGAAATGGAATTCTATCAAGAACTTTTGGTCGAAAAATTTTATTTATCATTCATAGGTATTAATTTCTTCCGATTGTCTTTTTTTAAATTGTTATTTTTGTTTATTATGAAGGTACTGTTCTATTTCTTTTTTTAAATTATCTTATTTATTTTTAGATTGTTCTGTTTATATATTAAATTTAACTATTTATTTTTAAATTGTTCTTTTTATTTCAACACTGGATCTGTCAGTCAATCTGGATCTTCATTCTTTGAATATATGCTCTTAATAATTTACACATAAATTACTATTATTCCAAAACTTTAAACAAATTAAAAAAATACACAGTGTAATGACAAGAATCCAGTACCTTGGAGGCCATCGACTCTGTGAGACAGCTCAGAAGATTGAAATGCAAGAAGTTACATATCTTGTGTTGCATATTTCTCGTGTTGATATAAAACCATCCACCATTCTCTTTAAGGATTGATCTTCTTTTATTGCATCCACTAGCATCTCGTTCAGATTATTATACCTACCTTGTTATATGTATGTAGGTACATCAATATCCATTGTTTCATCAAGAATACCAACGATAAAAAAGAATTGGATTGTGGTCAATATCGGAAGAAATATTTCAACAGACATTCAAATGGAATTTTTGCTTTGTTAAGTACCTACTTTGTGATCACAATTTGGGTACCTAACATTAGCTATCACGCGGGATGCGCAGGGCGCAATTTTTGTTTTTTTTCCTTGGTTGGTCCTTTCCGAAGTTCCTCAAGATATTTTCCGAAAATTCTCATATTATTAACCGATATTTATATATACCTTAGTGATCGCAATGACAACATTAAATAATAATAAAAAAGTACCTACTGTAAAAAAACTAATATTAGTTGGTAAGACAAGTACTTTTAATTCAGTGTCAATACTGTTAATTAGTGTTGTTGTATATTGGTATAACTCCAGTGCTTGCGTGAAGATCTCGATTCTCAACAAAAAAAATATTAAAACAAATCGTTACGCTATTCTTACTTCCTTGGACTTTAAACACTGGTTAGATGAAAACCATTTGTTAATAAACTCGTCACTTGTACGGGATGCAAGAGAGTGTTCATTATTATGAACTATATTCTTTTTCCAGAACTGCAGAAGTCTGCAGTTGAAATGAGATCGCTAAGAAGGATTTGTAATAGAACTATTATTGAACGATGTTTGACAGAGTAAAAAATGAGGACACAATAAAGAATGCAAGATGAATGAAAGTTAACACATTGAGATGGTTTGACTATCCTAAGTTACCTTGCAGCAAAAGCACGTTAGGTGAATTTAGTGTAAAGACATGGATTGTAATGCTCGAGATACCAGAGGGACGCCGACCACCGGGAAGACCATCAAAGAGATGGAGGGAGAGCTGTACATCCTCGTCCCAGGACCTATAGAAACAGGTCATAGATTTTCAAAAAGAGGAAGAAGAAGTCATGGATGAATGGGTAGATTTCAGACCAGTTATCGAGTTTCTATGATTGAAAAATACATATAAATATGGAAAAAAATAGATGAGTAGGTACATATGAATTTGATCACACGGGCAGAATGAATGTTGAACGCCTGACAAAGAATACAATAAAAAAAACTGAAAATTCTACATGTAACAAAATTGTGACATCACCGGGAAACAGAAACAAACACACAAATCAAACTACCGAGTCACGAATCTTAAAATGCCAGATTCACAAAAAAAAAAACAGTAGGTAAACATGAAAAAAAAAAACAAAAAAATATTATATTAGAGAAGGCATGGTGTGGTTTCCTAGAAACGGTTATTTCTTAGAACTATCCGAAATCTTCCAATTGGGTCCATCGCCTGTATTATGAGTATGGGATGCTGGGTCTTGGGAATAAGGACTATTGATGTCTCCGAGATGCTGTAATATTTTGTTTAATTTATGACCTCACAAAATTACCGTGAGAAAGTTTGTTTAAATAATTTGGACGGATACTTTGGGATTGAGATATCTTTTTAACATGATAAATTGATAACTTAATTATAATCGATCACATACATATTTAAATAAATTATCCGCGTGTTTCGGGAATGCTAACCGTCAATCCATAATTATACAATCTTGTAAATTTGCAGTAAATTATTCGGATTGTTGAAGCTTATCTTAAGATGCTATTCGAAATACTGTTCACACATATTATATACATAATATGATATTTCTGTTGGCATATTTGGGGTTAGAAAAGATCTTCCCTGTTGATATACATAATGTTTTATTTATTTGCGTCTAGGCAATTCTAGAGCTGACAAGATTTTTTTTTTTAATTTCAAAATGTTCTCATGTTCTGTAAATTAGTTTTTCAATTAAATTCAATATACTTACTGAATAGTTTTTTAATAGAAAGAATGATAACAGCAGCAAATTGATAAAATGGTGCAAAATTTACTAATTGGCCCAGGCACTAAATTCTTAATAACAATATTTCAATTATTTAGACACAAATATTTCAATGCCATAAAAACTCGCTGTGCACAAAGCAATTGTCGTTCCAACCATAACTTATGCAAGAGAGACATGGGCACGGCAGAACACGCATGAAAGTAAAATTAACGCTGTGGAAATGAAGGTCCTAAGACGAATTTTGTGACTAAAAAAAATAAAGAAATTTAGAATGAATGATAATATCAAAAGATAATGTAAGATTGAAAGAAATATTGAGAGTAAAATAAAGATAAATGCTTTGCGATGGTTCGGACATGTAAAGAGAATGAACGATAAACGCCTTACAAAGAAAGTATACAAGGCTGAAAAGAGTAGAATGAAAGTAGGGGCCTGCCGAGAAAGAATGTACATGATCATACACAAGTGATTTTGGAAGAAGGGAAACATACAAAGTCAGAATAATAGGAGAACATGTATGACGCGATGTACGGATGTAAATGATGCAAAACATGTATGTTAAGATATAAGAGTCTAAGATGGCATTCGGTTCTCTCAGCCAACCTCGAATAGGGAAACAGCGCGACGGTATGTATGTATAAATCGTTTAGTGTATGCCACAGCAATACAGATCCGAATAGCTGTAGTTAAAAGTAATTTTAGGAAGAATATTTGCTTAATATGAAATACAAGATACATAGTGACATGTAGTCGATTATGTAGGCATAGGTGTTCATTTTCTAAAATTTGTTAATATACCTAGTTTTCTACAACTTGCTACTGTTAGATACGATCAAATGTAATAATATAACCGGCAATATCATTGTAAAAAATTGTTTATTTTTTACTAGGCGAAGAGGCCCGCCTATTTGACAAAAGAATATCATAGATAACAACATAATATTTCATTTAGAATAGGTTAGTTAAAAATAATGTCCGACTCGTTTCTAACTAACAATAACAGTAATTGGTTTTCTGTCACCAATTCCATACAAAGTGAGATATAAAGCTATCTAGTTTATGTGTTGGGTAAGAATCTCGTCGATTTATGTGCAATTCGGTTTGACATTTTGTAGATAAGAGACAAAGAGACGGAATGTTTCTTAGAAAAACACGGTTCCATTGGTGCAGATGAAGAGAGAGAGATAATATGATGAGATGAGGTCCAAGTACCCGGTAGGATCCGTATGTACCTACACAGGTTTTGTGGAAATCAGGTAACTTAAACCAAATGCACTTACGAGTATACCCGGTTCACGTTACTCCAGTATCATTACAGTACAGTGATCGAATCCAGCGCTGAACTGGAATGACGATTGTTTACATTATTCCAATAATTTAAAAGCGAAAACAGCCTATCCACGTATCTGCCTGGACTGTGATGATACTGGATTTGCACTGGCTGGAATGAGCGCGCTGGATTAAAAAGTAGACCACCAATGCAGTTACAGGACTGGATACAGTGAATTCCATTGACAGTTTAGATTATTCCAGATGCACTGGATTCGATCACACACGGGACTGGAATACTACTGGAATAATGTGAACCGGGCATTATATTGTTAAAATTAAAAGTTAGTCTTCACTTCGTTAGTCATCCAAGGACCCGTAGAAACAGATCATAGAACTACAAAAAAAAAGTAGATCAAAGAGGAAGAAGAAGAAGTCTTCACTTCAAATGTTGTTGATAAAACACGATGTGAATATGTTTCAAATGTTACTGTGAAGCACCGACTTAGAATAGTGCTTTCACTATTTTATATTATCATCGTTTTCGGGTGTCCCGTCAGAGCCGAGTAATCAAAAATTCAACAGGCAACAATAACATCTTACAAAGTTCAACTATGAGGTCCACCACCCATTCTGAATGTTGCCTTTTTAGGTGAGACGAGACTAGTGTGTGGGAATATACGCATATGTAGTACTTCCTTTATAAGGTTACGCCTACCCGCACACCTGTCACTGGTTACCCTACATTGTGAGATATGCCGTGATTGTATAAATGAATGATGTACAAAACATTCTTGGCTTCCTATACATCTATGCATCGTCTCATACGCTTCTTGCGTTTCCTTCTTTCAAAATATCATTCACATGGTCATGCCATCCCTTTCTGGGGCGGCCCCTGCAATTTATTCACTCCATCTCGTACATCCATGTATATTTTTTTGTCAGTCGTTTATCGTTCATTCTTTCAATATGCTCAAACCACCTCAAGGCATTCACTTTCATTTTACTTATAATATTCTTCTTTATTATAAACCAAAATTGCCGTACATAATACAATTGTAGTGCCTACTACATATATGGCGTATGTCAGTGAAGCATTGGTCGTGGCAAAATACGCATGAAATTAGAATAAATAATGAGAGAATTCAAGGTACAAATCACAACAAAGTATAGCTCAAAAAGACAGTCACTATTAGAAAAGATAATAAAAAGAACACTGCCAGATAAAGAAATATAATAATAATTTTTGCGAGTTACTTTCTTCAAATTTTTTGATTTTTGTAATATTTGTACTTATTTTTCAACGCTTTATTAAAAACATTCCGTACCAAGTTGGGTACATTATATTGAGAGTTAGTAAACAAATACATGTACATATAATTACCGTATTTACTTTTACTTGATAGAAGAAAGCGACTGTGCAGCGTCAAGTATGATAATTTACTGTCAAAAAGAGAAAAATTGTCAAACGAAAGTAGTATTGCATTAGCTTATTTGTATGTACATAATATGTACATATATAAGGAACTATTGAAATCAGATTTGTGGAGCAACAATAACGATACGATGTGTGTGTCGCAGAATGGTAGCGAAATGCATCAAACTACAATGATTCTAGGCATTTTATGCAACAATACTAATAGTAAATATTAACTCTTCTATATGTACATTGACTACTGTGTACACTGAATAATGTAAATATCGGATTGAAGCTGAAAGGTGTCAATGTATGCGATTTTATGTATGCGGAAAGTGTGAAAGACTTAGAACTCTTGGTTAAAACGATATTCGATGGATGCATCCAAAATGAACTGAGAATTGAAGGCTGCAATGCTAAATTAGATAAAGGTATCAGGTAGACTAGACACCATGCAAAGGTGATTAACCGCCCGCAACTTCTGACCCGGCACATATTCCCATTTTTTTTATTTAATACTACTTATGCTTATTTTTTCTAATATATTGTACAAATGTATTTTTTTATGAGTTTTTGTATTATTATTTTTATATTTTTGAATATATTCTGTTTACTCTTCATTTATAACCTCATAACCTGTGAAAATTACAGCTGAATAAAAATACCAAACTGTGCAAAAATAACAGTTCCAGAACAGGATTTTGCCTAGTGGGGCGTTATTAATCAGTAATATGTAATATTTATTTTGTGTTATAAATAAAATGAATGGAGTAATGTCTAATGTAATTGAAAAAAGCGAAAGAAGAACAGAATGCAAAATACTACATGTCATATGTAGTTGATTATGAACTACTAGAACAAGTGGATGAATATTTGTATTTACAAAGTATGTTTCAGCGTGATGGAAGATGGAAAAGGATAGGTATATAATGAAGGGTAACGGCAGCAAATAGAGTGAACGCGATGCATAAAGAACAATAATGGCTGACCCAATTATCTCAAGGCCAGCAAATATCACTGTGCACAAGGCAATAGTTGTTCCAACAATAATGTAATAATGTATGCAAGTGAGACATGGACATGCCAGAAGACGCATGAAAGTAAAATTATTAACGTTGTGGAAATGAGATCCCTAAGACAAATTTGTGACAAATCAATTTATGATAGGGTAAGGTAAGAATTGTGGCTCACCTCACAAGTGTATTGAAGGACAGAACCATCACGAAAAACACGAAGGCTAGACTCATCAGGGCTCTGATATTCCCGATGTTCCTGTATGGTGTGGAAACATGGACACTTAGGGAGTCAGAGCGAAAGAGGATCGATGCTTTCGAAATGTGGTGCTGGAGGCGTATGTAGCGCATCCCAAGGACAGCCAGAAGAAGCAATGTGTCAATTATAGACGAGCTAAGGATCGAGGATCGTCTATCGACGATATGTTACAGACGTATCCTTCAATTCTTTGGACACATTACCAGAAGGGAACCAGACTGCCTCGAGAAGCTTGTTGTGATGGGCAGCGTGGAGGGACGGAGATCTCGTGGTCGCTCACCGACCAGATGGAGCGATTTGGTTAAGTCCACAATGGGGTCTTCGGTGACTGGTGCTCTGCGTTCAGCCCAAAACAGATTGGCATGGAGGCGGGCCATACGTGTGGCGACGGACTACAGCCGCTATCCTCAGTCACGAGGAAAAGGACGAATGTGGGATTGTGGATATTAGACGAGAATGTAAGATTGAAAGAGATATTGTGAGTAGAATGAAGATAAATTCTTTGCGATGGTTCGGACATGTAGAGAGAATTGACGAACGCCTGATAAAGAAAGTATACAAGGCTGAAAAGTGTGGAATGAAAAGGGACCTGCAGAGAAACAATGTGCATAACATTTTGAAAGATTGGAACATTAGAAGTAAATAATAGAAGAGCATGTATGACGCGTTGTATGGATGTAAAATGAGGCAAAACAAGTATGTCAAGATAGAAGAGTCGGTTCTTTCTGCCTACCCAAATAGGGAAACGACGTGGTGTTATATAATATTATTATTTATTTAAAACTTTTACACGATTAGTGCATTACCGTGCAAGCGGTAATTGACGAATGGCAATATCTTCCAACCAACCACATTCGTTTGTTGATGTACCTAATGAAACATATTTATACTGCGTGTTGAATTGCACGTATATTTACAATATAAGGTATGTATGTACCTAATATGCGCCGAGTTTTCCTGTTGGTATCCATTTAAATTATCAACTGGCCATCATTACTTTGTCAACTGGCCATCATCACTTTGCCCTAAACTGTGACTGTTTATACCAGAACAAGAGAAACGTTTGTTTTTGCTGCAATGGTGCATACTTATTTTATTACGATTTCTCCTTTCGGTGTCTGATTCATAAACATAACTAAAACATGCTAAGACATGGATGTTGACAATATTGTAGCTAGTACAAAATAATACAAATATCGCGAGAAAACAAATGAAATATTCTCTACACAATCAATTCACAAACTGTTCTGTTACAAAATAGTATTAATTTGCCACGACGCGACGGCAAAATTTTATGTCGTTTCGTTGGTATGAATCGTCACATTTCTGTTTCCAAATTCTTGAGTTTTACATGCATTATCAGCAGTTACATAGTAAGACACGAAAAAAGTATGTTGTTCGGTTTTCTTTGCCTGTTATAAAAGAAACAGCGTGAGTTAGTTTTTTTTACAATTGGTAATAACTTGGTTTTGATGTACCTATATCTGCGGTTACCAATTTAAAGTTTTCTTATCATTAGCTGGCCACAATATTACCATTACTTACACTTTCTAGTATTAGTTATCAATTCCACCTTCTCTTATAATGTATGTAATGTCTAGTGCTCACAAGGGTCCGTAAATCAGATATTATTATATTAATAATCTAGTTGACAACTAAATTGATTTATACGTGACAACTCGAGAGACAATCTCCACAAGAAAGTTTGTTTAGTTCACCAGGAATCGAGAAACTTTCGAACTTTAAGAATATTTGTTGTATATAAAATTCTCAACGGATATGTCGAATGTAAGGTATTGTTCGTAAAGAGTATGAAGTAGGTATTGTGAAATTGTGTGTCCTGTATACACCACAAACTATACATAAATTCTGTCGGCTTCAAATTGATATCATAATACCAATGTGTAAAGTTTATTAAATTAGAAATGAATAGTTTTCCATTTATTCTGTATGCATGCTTTCATATATATAAACTTACAAAAATTATCTTACTTTTTGTAAAATTGGGTTTTTATTTTTAGGATTGAGCTTCATAAAAATACATCCGAGTTTGTCTGTAAAAAGTCCCAAATCTCCGCACAGCCCAAATTATTAGTTAAATCTGGTAAATATTTTTCTTTTCAATCGTGAAAAGTTACAAGAATCTTATTTTAACAAGAGTGAAAACTGATGAAGAGTGTTCATGCATATCTATATGTTTTTTTAATTACAATGATCATGGAATTATTGTGTGATCTTTGATTCAATATCTGACTGCTTGTATGGAGGGCACGAATTTGTACCGAAAATGTCTCCAAGAAGTGAAAAGGCATGATATTGAAAAAGTGGCCTATAGTGCATTCCACATAATAACTAATAAAAATATTTGATTTGATTCATATTAACGTTCTTTTCTATGGTTCTGAAATAAAAATCGCGTCAGAGATTGGATTTATGACGGAACCTGGTTGATCTATTTTATATGAGCTCATATGTTTGTTGAGGTAATGATTGTGAGTGCAAATATTGAGATTGTGTGCTTTTTTAATTTGGAACGGGAACAATCACCTGGTTCATAATTGCTCATATTGTCACTAAAAATTGTAAACTGCTAGCCCTAAAAAAGATTTCCTAGTTGGGCAGCAGTAATCTACTTACTTATTGTTGTCATTGTAAATATAGAGTGATTAAAAGTAAATAAATAAATAACTCCTTTTGTGTTGGTACCTAAGCTTGCATAGTTAACAATCTAGTGAATTTAGTTCTACGGAGTTGCTAATATTTTAATTACTTTTTTCGCTACTCTGTAAATTTCCGGAGACTGTTTTTATAAATAAATTTGATCCTCATTTTATTGGTTTCGAGGGAATGTCAAAAAACAACTTTTTATTATCCTTACTTTGTGACGAATAGTACAAAATCAATTTATCCAACTTTAATTAATACCACTTGCTTCAAATATTGGAGGACAAGATAAGGTCGCCGAGGGACTTGATGGAGACATACGTCCTGTTGTTAGAGAATGAACGGGCTTCAGAATTGTGGAACATATATTCCGGGTAGCACAGGACAGAGAGGGATTCGCCAGAGTGACCGCCAATGTCGGGGGTTCCTGACAGGGCACCAGTAGAAGAAGAAGCGTGATCTACATTTTGTCACATTTGGCAAAGTTTAATTTCTTACATCTGACAACACTAAAAATATTACCAATACAAAATAAAAAAGAAATATTGAAAACTGATATATTTTAAAAATGTACTTACTAAAAAAAATCTTCCTTAAACGACACAAAATTTAATTCCTTGTCTCCGACACGGTATTAACACGTGTAGATACTAACGGAGATTAAAAAAATGGCCTAGAATTACCAAGAATAGAATTGTTAAAATGAACAAGGTTTAAGCCACTTTGGTCCATCAAGATTGACTATAAAAGACCGCAAAGTATAGGTAGTCTATATAAGGTAGCAATCATTGGCAGCCATCAGCCATTATACAAACAGTTAACCTCGAGATAATAATGGAGAATCGATTTCCCGCCCAAACATGGCTGACAATTTAGCGGAAATGCTTCCGTGGTGATTCCCGCGCGACCGTGACCAGTCTGTTTGGATCTATGGTTCAATACTATCTTAGATACCTACCGACTGATAATAATATTGTACGCTTCAATACCAATGTCACAAATCAACGCCATAGTCTGATGTGAAAATGTATTAGGTATTTTATGCACGAAAGGAGATACGAAAATGGATCTTTCTGGAAACACTCATCACGGTAAACGAATACGTTTCCTCATCATATCAGCCTTCTTTTGTCCAGTAATACAGATATGATTCACTTTAAGACCTCCACAACTCTATCCTGGGCAGACAGTATCCAAACTGCATCCAGGCACTTGTCTTATATTGTATAAAAATAATATTTTTGCGTCTTTTTATAGTAAAAGACCATTTCAAAGGATCTTTTGCTTATTTTTTGGCTCTGAGAAACAAAACTACTTTTAATAATATAAACAGGCAACCAATTAATTATTTCAATTTGGAAGAACTCCGTTACAGATTAAAAAACTTAATATGCAAAAAAAATATTTTCGTATTGAAAGGGAACCAGATTTTTTGCGAATGATTCTAGATCAAAGACCTTATATACTAAAGTAGTATATAAGGTCTTGTTCTAGATATTTAAACGCATTTGCTTCGGCAGTACATATTAAACTAATATTGGAACTAGATATTTTTATTGCTTCGATTGCTATTTTGTCATACGATGACATTATCAAGACTATAATATGGCGGTTAGTAGGTACATGTTTTCTAATCGGTAAATTTACAAAGATGGAAGAGTCTGGTGTATGTACATAACATTATGTAGTACAGAGATATACAAATCTAGAAAATAACTTTTCTCTAAATCCTCATTCATAACTACAGCACTCTTTCTTTTTAAATACATTTGGCTATACCTACCAAAAATTAAGCATTACTACAAATTTAAATTTATTTAAATTATATATTTTGAGTATTTTAAATTTATCGAAATTATCAAACAGAAGAACGATTTGTGATTTAATTTGTTTATTTAAAATAATCAACGGTATATTGGACACCCCTGACCTAGTTGAAATGATAAAATTCAGAGTACCTACAAGGTTTGCTTCACGTCAAAATGCACCTTTTCATATAGAGAATCTTCGAAATAACTTTATCATTAACTCACCAATACATAGATTGCACCGCCTTGGAAACCAATATAGTGCTGTTGATATATTTAATGTACACACTATAGATGGTTTCAAAAGGATGCTTAACGCATATTATAATTTTTGATTTTTACTTTGCTTTGTTTATTTTTGTCGTTTAAATTGAATATGTAATACTGTTTATTTTTTTTTTTTCTTCTTTTATGTCTAGTTTTTTTTTATCATTTACCTCTATTTTATTTTATTATGTTGTTTTATATTGTTCTCACTTTAACTACTTACGTTTTTTTATTATGTACCTATATAATCGATGTATTTACACTTATTGTTATTTTGTTGTGCCTACATTGTTCTATTTATCCTGTATTTTTTTTTGTAAATGCCCAATTAAGGGCGTATATATATAATAAATAAATAAATATTTATAATTTGACAGATTTTCATTGAATTTTATTATGAACATTTAAAATAAAATTTAATATGGAAGAGGCCTATATCCAGCAGTGGAGGACAGAGGGCTGAAGAAGAAAATAAAATTTACATAGGCAAAAAAACTCCTAGTGCATCTGCGTATAGCATAAATGTGAACAATATTGCAGCTATCAGGAGTAAGAGTTTTAATTTTTCTTATTTCAAATTTTTTTCCTTAGCAAAATATAATAATGATATTGAAAGAAAACAGTCTTGCAGTATTTTTTTAATAGACAAGTCTTTTGTATAATAGATAACATTTATTCAATATCAATGTATAACAAAGCTTCCAGTATTTTAACAAAATGAGCTCAAAAGATAAATTAAAGTATGTCATTTGGCTAAGTATACTGTGACTAGAAATTCTACTCTACATGGGTTCAATTTCAACCTCAATTCTTTATCTAAAATTTTAACAATTTCGGTTAGTTAAGGTAATGATCAAATTCTGCATATGGTCCATACTCCTTTAAGGAGTCAACACATGTACATTAAAATCAAATGCAATGAAGCGAATTGCAACATTTGAAAAGTGGCTTCATCGCAGAATATTACGAATCCCATGGACAGACATGGTCAACACTGCAGTGTTGGCTGGCGTGGGAAGAAAATCGTTGTCAGGTATAAAAATGAGAAAGATTGCATACTTGGGACACATTTGTAACAGTTAATACGGTCTACTGTGACTCATCATGAAAGGAAAAATTGAGGATAGAAGGCAGATGTCTTGGCTAAGAAACATCAGGGAATGGACTGGAGTCCACAGAGTGGAAGAGCTGTTATGGTTAGTTCAAGACAGAGATGCCTATGCCAGAGTGGGACCTGACATGGAACATAAAGAAGAAAAAGGTCATATAATTATATAAACTTAAGGCTGTTTTCAACATTTCTCTAGTGAATGTTTGTCACACAATTTTAAAATTCAGCCTAAACTCCCCTAAAAAAATATTTAAAATATCCTTTTTTACAGCATTTTTTTAAAAGTATGCCATTGCTATGTGTCGTAGTGAAATAAATATTTTAAATGCTTAAAGAGCGCATAAAATGAAAGTGAATGACCGATAATGTTTTTTCATTTCAAGCAAGGTTTGTTCTGAAAATGCAACAAATCAACAAATTTTGGGTTTCCGATAATTTAAATCACGTATAAACCTTTTTTAATGCACGCGATAGTTACTCTAACACGTAACTTCATTGTGTATTAGTTCTTGGTGCATATGTGAAAAAAAGTTCACGCTGTCTCGTTATTCTAGATGGAATTTGAATGATTGATGTTCATCGTCAAAGTAGAGATTTTTTATAGCATATTTATTTATTAAATGTCTGTAGAGCAAAGTGCACAAAAGCGGCTTTGTTGCCATGAGACAATCTCTTCCAGTCCTTCTGCCGCCCATGCCTCCATAAAACCTACTCTTCTTCCCTTGTCGTCTGCAGTCTCAGCTTCGACCACTGAAGCAGCTATTATGAGCTCCGACTCCAGCACAGAAGATGAGCGAGAAGATAATTCGTTGCCTTCCTCTTGTGGCTACAGATTCCCACCGGAACTACTTACCGACACTTCGGAAACGAATTTGCATGGCCGACATTTCGACCACCAATACCAGTTACTAGAGCTTAGAAAACGCACAGGTCATTTTACCAATGTCGGATGAGCTGTCAAAGTTGACATTAATCGCGCTAATTTAAACATAAGAAATAATAAATAGTGTTCAAAATCATGAAAGTAGGCAGTTTTAATAAATCATGTTTTCAGTCACTATATTTAGCGTTATACATATGTCCTCTCAAAAGAGAAAAAAATTATACACCAATGATGAATCCGGTTCCAAAACTGAATGAATGGTTTTCAAAGTTCTTATTATTCACACTGTGGAATGCCATTGTAAATTATTTATATTGACTTAACAATAAGACACTATAGTTTTGCTTCCACTCAATAAATTAACTTTTATAAATTAATTATTGTAACGTTTTCGGACTTTCGTCCATCATCAGCAACGTCGTTACTTAAACTATTATTCAAAGTCTATGTTATGCGTTGCGGGGGAGGGTTTGGCGGAGGGGGGGCGGGGGGGGGGACTTCAATAGATTCGTGGCAGGGGTGTATTGGTTTTTTGTCAAAAGGGACAGAAGTGGAGAGGTGATGGGAGGTCTGTGAATAAATATTCACAGTATATTGAAGTCCCCCCCCCGCCGCCCCCTCCGCCAAACCCTCCCCCGCAACGCATAACATAGACTTTGAATAATAGTTTAAGTAACGACGTTGCTGATGATGGACGAAAGTCCGAAAACGTTACAATAATTAATTTATAAAGTTTAATTTATTGAGTGGAAGTAAAACTATAGTGTCTTATTGTTAAGTCAATATAAATAATTTGAATGAATGGTTTTAAAATTGCATGATCAAATATAAAGTGACAGAAAAATACAGCCCTTGAACTCTTAATGTTAGGTATATTATGTAACAAGGAAGATATATTTATTATGAAGCCAATATTGTTTAACTTGTAAATAGACAAACTTAAACCAAAACCAAGAGAAAAAATGTTTTAAAAACACTCTGGCCAACTTAAAATGCACAAAATTAATTGATTATACACAGTCACATTACAAATTAATTATACACAGTCAATCATTTTTTACTATAAATTTGAAATATCTTTATTGATGATAAACTGTTTATTGGCTTGAAATTAAATGGCTCTGGATTCGATAGTTGTAGTGTTCTCATATTGTTTGATTCTGCAAAAAAAATACAATTAGAATATAAAAAATATTTATTTCAGGTATGAGGAACTGGTAATCCACGTCACAAGAGGGAGCAAACTTTACGCAAAAAGGCCCTAGTGGCCTTCAACCAGTCTAAGAAGAAGAGGAGAAAAAATTATAATACCAGACAGTGTCATTATCTGACTGCCGATTCTTTAGATAAAATAAACTTTTGTATTTTTTTTAAGAATCGACATTTTTTAATTAAGACTTCTTGTGCAACCAATAGATACTATTATCAAATATTAATATAAAAATTGTATTAAATAACGGTTCTCACATCATCTCACAAACCGAATGAAAACACACTAGGTCATGCTTACTATTTGTGGCTTGACTGTAAGTCAGGCCGCAAATAGTAAGATCGACTGCCTTCATTGGGAATGGGACCTTTGCTTCATGAATCACTAACTGAGCCACAAAGGCTGTCATGTTATTTAGGCATCATGTAGTTTCACCGAGAATTGATAATTATTGACAAAATGGCTATCAAAATGAATCTGTAATCTGTTAATGTCTTGACACACATACCTAATAATTTAAGGAATTCATTCAAAGTATCTTTGTTTCTTACGGTGCAGACTAAAATGATTCTGCACGTTTGATTGGCACCAAGGTAATACAGAAAAGCTTCACACAGGACATTGAAAACAGAAGAATCGTAGACAACATCAGCTGCTAACACTACATCTGGTATACCAGTTATATTCAGTATTTTCACATCATTGATTTGTTCCCAAGGCAAATCGACAATTCCTAAAAAAATAATAATCAACTGTATGTAGATTAGTGATGTAACGAATGTGCGATTTTGGATATTCGCGAATGCGAATGCGAATATTTGCTGCCGACATTCGCGAATGCGAATACGAATGCGAATATTAACATGCATGATGTACGAGGCTGTCGGTGGATAGCCTACACGTGGACACGCGGGCGACACGGGGGTCGTGAATTTGTTTACCGTGATGTCATTTCGCGTTCATTATTATTTAGTTTATTTAAAGGACTCGCGAGTAGCACATTTTTTTAAGTTTAACGAGTTTTATTTCTGTTTGTGTTTTATAATTTAATAACTTAAAGTGCCTAAAGTATTTATAGGTAGGTTTTTATATGTTTTTCCTAATTTATTAGGTGATTCACCGTTAAAGTATGTTAAAAAAATTTTATTGTCTGGTTGGTTGGAAGAAATTCCCTAATGGCAATAAGCCCGCCAGTGTACAATTATATTTGTTTATATTATGTACAAAAAGATGTATAAATAAATAAATAGTTTTTTTGTATTTCTTTTTACGTGGATATTTAAATAATGAAATAATTTAAATACACTTGTAAATGACGCTGGTTTGTTACACGGTTTATTTTTACACATTATGGAAAAATATTTTTAGGGTTCCGATCCTTAAAGAGGAAATTGTATATAATATGTTTTATTTCACGTTCTGTAATTATTAATACATTGTATATTAAGGCTGGCAAAATTAATAAAAGAAACACATTGGTACAAGTAGGTAAATAAGACAAAAATGACCTTATTAGTCTGGCGCGATTCAGGGGTGACTTCTATGCGAAAAATGCATTGTCACCTCAGGTATAAGAATTGTGGCTTTTCATTATTTACAAAAAAAACAATTCTCTCAGTAGATGGCGTTACAACAAAAATAAATAAAAATAATAAGAATGTTGTTCATAATTTCACACATAGATGGCTGTAGTAAAAATCCTTATTTTCAAGCGAAAAGAATTTCAGTATTGCAATATATAGAACTTTCAAAAATTGAATTGATAGGGATCTCATTAAAAAGGCATAATTGGTGAACGTTGTGCGAGCGTTGTGATCTCGTAAACCAGCCGATGACAGGTCGTAAGCCCTGTAGGTGCCTTGATTTCCCGGTTCTCCTACAGTAAAATATTCCAACTTCGTCTCTTTTGACTGCACTACTGCACTGGTTGAGATATCCAGAACGAGTGTACTATAAGGTATGCCTGATGGTGTTTAAAGCTCTGAACGACTTGGCTCCATACTACATTCAGGAATTGTGCCAGAGGAATGTTCCATCGGGGAGGCAGCTTACGCTGAGATCGTCTGAATCACAGAGTACCAACTCTTTAAAAGAATTGGACAGAGTCAATAAGGCTAATACTATGATCGCGGTTTTAGTGTGAACGGGCCTTTAAAATGGAATAAATTGCCTCTTGACATACGTGTAGCTCAGAGCATTGACACCTTCGGTAAACTTCTTAAGACTGCCTTGTTTCTGTGAGCCAACAAATAAGCTACAGCACCCTTGGAGTGATCTTGTATCACTAAACGGCGCTTTATAAATTTTTATTATTATTATTATTATTGAGATAATTAAAAATCTGTTAAAAAATAACTTTGTATTAATTCTATTCCAACTGTCGATTTGTTCAGGAGAACTTTGTTCTCTTAACATATCGACAATGTATCAAGCCAGAATACGCGAGAATTGTATGGAGAGGTCTACTTTTTTCACGGCTTTTCCAACTTTGAAGTCAAAAAACACCAACTTAGAGGCTTCGCAGCATATATGTTCCATACACGGATTTACTCAGAATTAGGAGTAGAACATTTCGTGTGTCTGTGTGTGTGTGTGTGTGTATGTCTGTGTGTGTGTGTGTCCGTCCCCCCCTTATAACTTTTGATCCGCTCAATTTACAGAGCCCAAAATTTCAGAATATATAAACAGTTATAGGCTTACAAAACTTTTATACTCAGAATTTCGAATTTTTCTTTTAGTCAGGGGTTATCAACTTTTGAATTTTTACTTTATTTTTCTATATATCTCAGAAACCATAAAAGCTAGAACGCTGAAAATTGGTACCAATATAGACAAATACAAAATCTCAAATTAATTTATTCAAAAAAATTCCAGGGTTTCTCAAACATTTTTTATTAAGAAAAATATTTTTTTTATGATAAATTTATGCGTTTAACTGCCTATATTTCCAAAACTTATACAATTATCGAAAAAAGCCGAAACACCCCAACTAGATAATTTAATTTTCTATAAAAAATATTAACATTGTAGTAGAAGATCTCAATTTTTTTTAACAATTTTTTTAAAAATTGAATTTAGTGACGACATCGCTTCATACATTTTGTATGGCAGTCGCCTATACACAATATGTAAGAAGACTTAATAGTTTGATACTTCATCTCCAAACATACATACCATCATGCTTTTTTCATATTCCGGGTAGGAAAAAAGGAACTTCCTCCATACTATCCTATCTTGACATACATACCTACATAATATATGTTGTATAGAAAACAAAATATTCAATAATTTGTATTTATGGGTTTATAGTTTGGTACATATTCTTCAACTATACATACTATCGCTATCGACAGTTGGATCTCATGTGTTACATGCAACTAGTAAAATTAATTTCATTATTGATGCGTTTTGTGCAAGGCACATCATCAGAATAATACTCTACAAAACTGAGACTAGTGGTTATAATATACAAAATTTAATATTGTAGTAAATTATTAGTCTCAGTCTTGTAGAGTATATTCTGACAATGTGCCTTGCACGAAACGCATCAATAATCAAATAAATTTCAATAGAACTAATACCAAGTTTTTTTTATTTTGTAATATATCTACATACAATGGAGTTCTATCAAAAATTGTCGATCTATAAACTAAACTTAGTTAATAATCAATTGACTTAACAATATTGACATTGGAAAGATACTTTATTGAACCATATTTTTGGTGCAGGAAAGCTGATGTATGATTTCTAAAAAAAAAAAATATCACTATATTTTTACACAGATATAGTTATCATCAAAGGTCTTAACATATTTGGGAGAAGAGGATAGTTTGAGTTAATACTAATCCATATTTGCAATCTGCGTAACCCATGTGATATTTCAAGATGTTTTTCGATGACTATACCATATATTAATCAGGATGTTTTGCTCAATTTTATGGCAACATTTACAACTCTAAAAATTACTTAGATAAGTCACAAAATTGTTAGGAAAATGGAAATAAAAGTAGCTAACATATTTCAACTTACTATTGTAGAATATTACGTTGAATTAAAAATTACCTATTCTTCTTGAATTTGCGTCAATTTCCATTTGATGTAAAATTCTATCATATTTTGTTGGTACTAGTTTTCCATGAAAGTTAAGATTTAAATTATCCTTCAGCAGTTGTAGAACACTCGTATGACAATCTGTCAACCACATCTGCTTGGGAGAACAGCATTTACCAATAACAAATCCTGCTAAACCAGCACCAGATCCTAGTTCTATGACATTCTTATCTTTTAGATCTTCTTTATTCTGTAAGCACCACTCGGATAAAACAAAAGAAGCCTGAAATAGACACAATTCATTGTTTAAGTCTTAGGGTCATTTGTGTCAACTAACACAGTCAGTTTCTGGTAAAACTTTGTATACTACTAAAAGGTATACCTACTTGGAGACTACAAAAAATAATACCAAACATTCTAAGTTGGAGTCTAATTTAACTCAGAGAAGTTTAACACAGGATTTTGGAAGAATATCTGAATTTTCAAAGGCAAGTGGGGAGGTGTCTATTAAATGATGTTGTTTGCTTGTCGCTGTCCAGAGTAGTTCTGTCTTTGTTGGGATAAGTTTTAGTTTATTTGCTGCTACCATATACCAATATCTTTGATGCATTTATGAACTACAGTTTTAAGGTGGTGAGTGTTTTCTGGTGAGTGGTGAGTGTTTTCAGTAAAAGTAACCAATCCATATAACAGTTTGCTAAAGTCCATGGGAGGCAATGATTTAGAATATTATACCTTTTATCACTTACCTCCCAACTAACTAATCCTGTAGTTCCTTCAGAAATAAATCTGCAACTTTCCTTAATAGATATCACACAGTCTTGTGATACTGCATAGTGTTTGTAATAAAAATTCTCTTCGTCTTTACTCAATGACAAAAGTCGACAGTATGTTGAATATACATCATCATGCACTTCTCGCTTCTTAGATTCTAAATGGTCAATGACATCCTTCAAGAATGCAACTTGATAAGAAATCCTTACAGGATATTTATCAACAAGTGGATGGAGAACTGTAGCCTTTAAAAGTTCTTCTTGTCCATACCATGATAAATCGATTTCGGGAGAGTTCTGAAATGTATTTTATCTAGGTGAATACGAATTAAGTTGGCGAATGTATTAATAAATTCTAAATATTAGGAATCCCTGAAAAAATTATTTCAATATTAAGAGAAATAGATTCGAAGGTTATGTTTATTTTTACAAATATTTCAGACAAATCTTTACATGACAATACAAAAAAGTATAATGCCTCGAGGTATTAACGTAAGCATTTCTTACATAAATAAATAAAATTTACCCATAAAATTTCTCATAATTTAACACTTCAAAAAGAAAATAGTAAATGCTTAGAGGAGTGAGTAAATGTGTAAAAAAGTAAACAAACATACCTTCAATTTAAAATCATTTAAACTTGCACAAACTAAAAACTGAGAAGACAAATCATCATGAAATTTAGTTGGCATTATAACATTTGCACAAATTGCTAATTATTGTGTGGAAATATAATACATAAACAGGCAAATATTACATTACTAAAAGAAAATAACGAAAAGGAAAACTTAAAACGGCATAACATTTACCACATTTTACGAACTAAAAGGGTTGCCAACTTATAAAAAAAAATTTACCCCTATAGACAGGTCCAGATACCCTTAAAAACCCCAAAATTAATTCGAGATAGCTAAAAAAGCTATTTTTAACTATAACATATTCTTTATTTACAAAATATTCAGTATTTCGAAAAATCACTCTGTTTCTTTTATGGTTTCAAAACTTTTGAAGTCATACAATTAACACTAAACAAACTTAATATTTTTTTAATGGATAAATATTTTTATATTAAGCATGATCCATTATTTCGTTACAAAAAACATCGGACCAACATAATATTTTCTAGAATTTCAATAGATGGCCTATTAACTAACTATTTTTTAACAATACATATATAAATTTCTTTGATATTCATACATCAGTATTGTTTTATCCATACATATAAAATATATTTCAAGTTTTAAGTATTTGAATATATTGCCTCACCAGGCAAAAGCCTGTTCCGAGGCATATACCTATTCAAAATGAGTAGCTGTGCAAGTATTTGATTAGTCAAAATTTAGTCCGTGCGTACATGTGTTGGTTGACATTAGGACATGAGTGAGATCCATCATTTCAAAACACGAGAACGATACCTCTCACATTCTCCTTTGCCCCTGTCCATTAACCACTTTGTTACTGATTTGTTTATATTGCTATTGTTTGTAGGAGTAACTGAAGGAAGTCAGGCATTATTTTACTATATATCCGCGACGCTAAGTAAATGTAATGTCTCTGTGCATAATAAGTATGAACAGTATTGTTGGATGTAGCAAAGTTCTGGTTCTTGTGTTTAACGTCAGAGCGTATTGTGGTAAGTATTGTATATGTAGATATTAAAGACCTAGGCTAGCCCAACCCTAGTTTAATTAATGTGATATACATAATTAAAATATTTAAAATAATTGCTTGACGTGATATTATTTATATTCATTATAGGTAATATTCAACTTTCCTTTACTATCACCATTTAAATATACAAATATTTTTTTATAATGAACATGCGTACATATATTGGTGTTTCATGACAATATTGTTGTTTATTCCTCTATATTATTTTTATCCAATGAGAAATGTGTGGTCAGCAATGATTTAATTTCGGCGAAAACTAAGCATTTTATTCGTATGGCAATACTAAGGTAAATACAAAGCCGCGAATATCAGCGAATATTACTTTCTATTATCGCATAAATCTATTTTGCTAATAATATTTTATAGTCTAAACTTCTTTTCTTACATTTTTAAGTGCCCAATAGCAGCTAAGAGTTTATTCAAATTTGTTAACATCTTTGTTTTCGTGTACTTTCTTTTGATTTCAATTTGAACGTTATAGCCTCATTTTTTTATTTTATTGATACCCACAACACATTTATTAGAGGTTTGTACAATTCATTGTGATTTTTTAAACTTATGAATGTATTAGATTAATTTTCGTTTCAATTCATATTGAGTATTGTTTCATTTAACTTGAATTATTGAACTAACTTATTGCGTTTTTATTAATAAGTTTTTTTTATGGATATTAAAGTTTACTTTTAATTTTATAATCTTTCATCAAATATATTTTTGAAAACAAAAATAATCTTCAAATGTATATTGATCCATTTGTTTGTTTATTTTAGTCGTAATGCCTAGCCGACGTGAAATATTATCTTTGTATAAGCAGTTATTAAGATACGGTCAGCAATTGCAGTTGACAGATAAAGCTTATTATCAACAGAGAATAACTAAAGAATTTAAACAAAATAAGGCTTTACAAGACACCAAGGAGATATCATACAGTTTTGAGGTATTATGTTTGTATATTTTTCTCACATAACGTCATTCTGGGTCATAACAACACTATCTAGTATTGTATAATTCTAACCTTGAAATATAAACGTAGGCAAAATATTTCCAAACTTGTAACTACATCATAATATGTATATCATTTAACCTTAAGCTGAAAAGTTGTTTTTCCAGTTTTGGATCTCACTATTAATATAATTTTTATTTTAAGCATAATATATAGTTACTGTTGTGATAATTAAAATATTACTAGTTGCATGTAACACATGAGACCCAACTGTCGATAGCGATAGTTTGTATAGTATATATGATTAAATACCAAACAATAAACCCATAAATCCTAATAATTGAATATTTAAAGATATTTTGTTTTGTATACAACACATGTAGGTATGTATGTCGATATAGGATAGTATGGAAGTCAGTCCTTTTTTCCTACCCAGAATATGAAAACAGCATGGTGGTATGGAGATTAAGTACTTAGATTATATATGATACAGATACCTAGTCAGCGCAATGAATGTATGCCAACTAAAACTACGCTGAACAGATGAATTTCTAGTATACGTACACCTTCTGATACGCACACCTACATAATACGTAGACCAACCGATCTACCGCCTCACACACACATGTAAAAAAAACTTGGCATACATTTGAATTCGAAATTTATACTACACGCGGCTTCTGTACATTATAATTCTATGATTAAGTATCAAACTATTATTTGCTAGGACCGATGTTTCCATTCCATAAGTAAGCACTGGGAGAATACATGCATCAAATAGCTTCTTTTTGAAACATACAAAAGATAATTTTTTTACTTTGTTTTCTAATTATCGATAAGAAAAATGTATTTTCTTTCATGAACATTAAATATTTGAGTATCTTTTTTTAGTTTCATAAAAAAATGAAGAGTACATGTGAGTGATCTCGTTTGATACCGCTGGGTTTGATAGTTATAATATACAGTAGTATGCATATATTGTCATCTTTGTATTTCTCTTATTACCAAGAGATAATTATTTTTTCTTTTTTTATCTAGGCTGTAATTAAACATAAGCATGTCTCGTCGCAATTTATCAACAGTTAAATAAATTTTAGAGTACCTACATGTAGTTGGAAGTAGTACCTACAATACCTACAATAACTACATGTAGTACCTACAATACGGATATTCTAGCGTTGCCTCCTGATTCTTATGTACTCACAGATGATGAATATATTGATGATGAAGTAATGGAACCGACTGAACTCCAAGTTATACCTAGAAGTATGGCATTAAACATACCTATAGATGAGGAACAGTCTAACATCTCCTCAGAGCTTCGGAAACAGTGAGGGAAAACAGACTGAAGCAATGTCTGATGGCATTAGACAAGTGATGAAATCAAAATAAAGGAGTCATATTGATTTCTAAATTGATTAAGAAAATCAAATTCTTGCAGTGAAGTGGTACGACAACAAGTGCTTTTCTGTGGCCATGAATTTTGAGATTATACATTTTTTACTGCAGGTGAAAAGATGGTGCCCAGTAAAAACAGATGAAGCAAACATAGGACAACCCAAATTGATAAATACACGTAGGTATATATATAAAATATATATGAGTGGCGTCGACCAACACGACTGGTTGTTGAAAAAGGGATACTATAGCAATCTGTGGAAAGAAATTGAATTGGTGTCTTTCACACAAATTATTGATATGGCTGACAGCCCAATTACACAAGGAATTTCGAACACAAATTTCCCAATTTCACAACTTTCTAAGCTTGGGCAAGGATTTTGAAATTTTAGAGGAAGCCCCTTTTAACTAGCATTTCGAAGTCAAAAGTTTTGACAACCATACAATTTGAAAACCATATTATATTGGACAAACGAAGAAACCAAAGACATTGCCTATTGTAGGGCTGTAGAGGACGTCCAAGAACATTTTGTTCAAAATGTGACGTCACTATATACTTTGTATCTAAATTTTTCATAGAAATTTAGTTGCTAAGTATACATATAGTGATTTTCTAAAACATTAATTTTTTTTTTAACATTAGTTTATGTAAAACATTAATTTTAGTGCAAAAAAATGATATAAATTAGTTATTTGTAAAAAACACCGTTTTCATTTCTGATCAAACATTTTCCATTTTGGGTATGACATTGTCCCAGCGATTTCAAACGAGACCAGTCAATATCCAAGAGTTAAATAAAAATTTTAGTAAATTTCGACGATATATAATTTTTGCCAAATATTTTGAACCAGCTTCCGGATGCGTAGAGCGCAAAGTTGTGTCTTTGTGCTTCGTTGGTTTATGCGCAAATCGCCCCCCTTCTCGGCTATAAGTTCGTTATTTGGCGACAACTATACTTCTATTTGCATTCATACTTATGTGAATTCTTGATATAACACAAAAAAAACAGAAATAAAAACTCAGGACAAAACTGGTTAGTGTCATCCATGCTTTTTTCTTATCACCCACAACAAACTTAACTCCCTCATTCCACCGCCTTTCTTCCCATCTCTTTTAGCAATACCACAGACCTTCTTCACTGTCTTACATACGGTCTCTTTCAGAGTCGGCTATGGGTAAAACCATTTCAATTCATCCAGAAAAAAATTAAAATGAAATCCATAGTCTCAGAATGTCATGATTTTTTTTATTCATACCATTTGTTATCGTTTTTAACAATCTGACAGTATATTATGTTGATATCTCAGTCTTCTTATAAGGCTTGTAATGATTTTAGTTTATTTTCTTTTCATTTACAGAAAGGCCGTCACCTTCTAAACAAAGGGCTTGTGCTGTAGACGATGGTTATGGCAGTTTTGACTTCACTCCTTTCCACCAACAAGCAATGTTACACATACTTAAAATATTGGACAAGACTGAAATCTACTATAGACTATTCCCTGGTGCCCAAGATATTAGAAATTGATCTCGAAGAGAAGTTTGTTAGAGGGAGTGGACCGGGAGGGTCTGCTGTTAATAAAAACTCCAATTGTGTTGTCCTTAGTCATAAGCCTTCAGGTAACTTTAAAAAATATCATTTGCCATTGTGATTCGTGAAATTATTTAAATAGGGAAGTGCTAAATAGTATGGAGCTTATTATTGTAGCATCTTTGCTGCATGGCATTATAACTTATTACTTTAAACATACCTACCACGAGAAAAATTTACTGGCATTCGGGGATGCTTCACCAATGGTTGGTAGGGACGTGGTTCCAAGGTGTCTGGTGGTCCCTTTTTGTGAGGCTGGATTCTTAGTGGTAGTGGTAAAACTAACTACTTAATAGTGGTCAATGTCGTGCACCAAATTGTGTTGAATAAGAGGTCAACTCCTATATATAAGGAGCCATATAGGAGATTTCGAAACCTATTATTTGTCATTTGATGTAGTAATAAGAATCGGTCATAAAGATTTCATTGTTAGTGCTCGATAGTTAATCCAACAAAAATCTGAGGAATAAACAAAACGACCATAAAATAATTTTAGGTAACCATAGAGACCACTAAAAATGCTTTTTCACTATAAAAATCCATTTTCATTAAAAATTTGTCTTATAGATAAGTAATTTTAGTTTGTCGATCGACAATTCTTGATAGAACACCATTGTATGTAGATATATTACAAATAATACTTGGTATTAGTTCTATTGAAAATGATTTGATTATCGACATGTTTTGTGCAAGTTACATCGTCAGAATAATTATTCTGACGATGTGCCTTGCACGAAACGTGTCGATAATATTCTGACGATGTGCCTTGCATGAAACGCGTCAATAATCAAAAATAGAACTAATACCAAGTATTTTTTTATATTTGTAATATATCTACTTAGAACTTTATCTGAAGATGATGAATTAACCCGTTAGTAAAAATAAGATAATTAATATCAACTAGGTAAAATACATTTCAGAATATCAATTAATTATGTGCTTAAAGTGACGTCATATTTCAGGAATCGTTATAAAATGTCACTCAAGTCGTGATCTTCAAACCAACAGAAAGACTGCTAGAGTATTGTTGGTTTCCAAACTAGACGAAGTAATCAACGGAGATAGAAGTATAATCGCTCAGAAGAAGGCGATAGAGAAACAAAAATCAATAAAATATAGTAACAAAAGAGAAAAATTACAAACATTAAAGATGGCGTGGAAAGAGAGGGAAGGATTAGAATAAATAAACTCATTACATATATGTTTTTATTTGTACAAGAGGTTTTCACATGATGAATGTTTTAGTCTGTTTTATGATACTGTACTTATATTATCCTCTTTCATTTTTAACATTTAATTAAATGTCTATTGAAGTGATTTATATTTTTTACAATTGTCAATAAATAATTCAAAAATGAAATTTCTTTTTACTGAAAACTATCTCAAACAGTCTTTGATTTTGCCTTTAATATACAGGTAGACATGTACTAATCCTCTTTACCAAATAAGTGATTGTACATAAAAAAAAGCTTTAATTTTTGCACCACGGTATGTGAATGATGTTAATACTGAATAAAACATATTTTAATTAATTTCTTTGATTGGCCAGAAGTTATTTTGTTGTAGATTAGTGAACATTTTCACCTGCATGAAGGTATGATACTATTTAACTGATTACACAACATGTATGTTTGGCTCGTAATTTTTATGCAAACAACCAGAAATTTAAAATTATGTCAATATATTGATTGAATTAAAAATAAACATACAAGAAAATGGATTTATTATTATTCGCATATAACATGGATGTTTGTTAACAATTGCGAGTAATTTTACTATCATACAAAAATAAATTTTGACAGACCTTTCTTGTGTCATGCACTATTTAATTTATTTGATAAAACAAAATCCGAGGACCAGCCCGGTATGTTCGTAATTCATAATCAAAACAACAAAGTTGTTTTTTAACTTGCAAATTAATTAAAATAATTTTTCAAATATATGCTACCTCATCTTGCGACTGCTTTGCAATAAGAGATATTTTTTTATGAGCAATTTGTAATGTGGATAAGATATCTATTACTTCAAACGAGATCAAGAAAAAAAATATTACTGAGTAATAAATGATGATTAGAAGTACTTCAGCTACGAATAATTAAAAAACTTATTTATTCTATAATGAATTTAAAACATATATGTATTGGTTGTGAAAGGAAAAAACTTAGTTGCTATTTTTATTTGTGGGAAATATGATAGAAGTGTTACGAGGACATTTCCAAAGATAGTTGTACTCGAAACCGAGGTTTCATGGCAGATACGAAAAAAAGGATTTATTTAATTTTTAAAATATTCAAAAATACATTACTTAATTTTAAAAATGAAGCTTCATTTATCTTACTATATATTTATATTGATAGTTTTATTACTTTTGAAAATTTAAAAACAACTCTTAAAAATTCAATTTATACACAAATGATTGTACATGGCATAAAATATAAACAACATGACTGACTTGAATGGTATTGATGAGCACAAAAGAATCTTAAACTATAAAAACAAAATGTACATAATTCAACTAACTAATCTTAAAACTAATTGAAAGAATCCTCTATACAATTGGCACTAGAAGATAAAATTAATTTATCATTGTCAAGTAAAATTAAATTAAAAACCTTTGCTGAAAATTGAAGACTGAATTCCGTCTATTTATAAGTGATATATTTACTGAAAATTCCGTTTCAAAAAATCAGTAAATTTAAAATAGTGCAAAAATTATATTTGATAATTTTGTTTTCACACTCCAAGAAACTAGCAACGATGGATATAATAAATTGAAATGATTTTTGAACCCAAACCTCTAGGTAAGCCATTATAAACATGCTGATATCTCGTTTTTTGTTGCTATATTTAATTACTACAGTTCATCTATGTATAATTAAGTTCTTTATTTTTCTATATTTCCTAAGAAACGTTTCTATTTACACTGTATTGAATTTTAGTTTATATGTTACAATACATTTCAAATCAAATTATATGTAATATATAGGCAGCGATATTCAAAAAGTAATTTAAAAAATGAATAATTACATAAAAGGATAACACTGAAATAATTTCTGACGGAATCCTATCACATAGAAATAACTTATCAATAACAGAAATATGCACTCATTACGCGCAAACGTGTGATTCCAGAGAATTTGTTGTAGATTAAATTTATTTTGATTATTATAATTATATGAATTTCTCTGTATTGACTATTGATATATACTATAGTAGAATTTTGAACAGTTTTTCAAATAAACAAATCTAATCTGCATACTATACTTGTTGTTAAGCTTAGGAATTATAATATTTAACTTTGTTTATATTGTACATGGCAAGATTTAACAAAAATGTATATTATTGTACTGTGGATGAAAAAAAAAAAGAAATGTATGTATTGTTGACTAAAGTGATACATTATTTAAGTTGTTATGGCAAGAAGATAACAACAAATATTACAGATGAGATAATAAAATACGAAAGAATACATTTTTTACTTACTTCTAACAAAAACTCATTTCTCAATATATTTTGGGATATTCTGAAACACTCAAAAATGTGGAATTATGTCTAAAATACTCAAAGTACACTAATGGAATCAATGCATAGTAGGATATTACACTTTTTTTAGTTTTACATGTATTTTTTAATCAAATAATTTGGAGCAAAATTGAAGGAATAAATATGCAATAAAATTATTACATTAATTTATGGAAAATCTTAATGATATGACAATGTTTTTGCTGATAAAATACCAATAATTTTGACCAAATAACATCACAATGAGATGAAACGTGTTTTGTGTTGACAAGTTCAAAGATAAGTTTGATATCTAGAGGATAACTTTGACAAATGCATGCATTATTTAAAATGTACCATCATATGAAATGTTCAAGACAAATTTTAGAATAACAATTACAAATACCGTTGTGCATTACAAAAGGTGACAAGACTTGCGATCAAAATTGTGTATTCTTCAAAAGGGGGTTATACACAACATCGAGAGTTTTGTACGTCAATAAAACTATTAGAAAGATATTCACAAATACTTTTCTTTAATCGTCACATCTCACCCTTACACAATAATTTAAATAAATCCACCACCATTTTCGATGGCCACAACTTCCTATAATGGATACACACTCACATTCATTATTATTATAATAAATTCATAAAAATACATTTCAAATTACTTTTAATGGCATCTTAATTAGATGAATATATAATAATAATAATAATTTATTAATTAAAGACATTATTCACAGATATGCCTCTTACATTGAAGAAAAACTGAATCACAGCTTATGCAATGTTTCTTATTATAAAATACATACATATAATTTTAATATTCCACACTTCCATCTAATTGTTTTATCTCGTAATAATAAATACATAATATGTATATTAATGAACAACCTTCGTAACAGTCACGCATCAGTTAAATACTCTTCAATTCATTTCAGTAAAAATATTTCCTTTCTCTTCTCATTTAAGGATTTAGCTAAGACGGGGGTATACATTGGATTATCTCACTACGACTAATTAATACCACCTTACGGTTTTATTCACCTGTGTATTGGTGTTATGTACAGCAATTAGTGCAAGCATTATATATTTTACATCAATATATTATGTATCATATGAAAAAGAACAGTATAATTATATATAAAACAGGATGTTTTAGTGACTTGAATAAAAACAAATATTATTTTGGCACTTCTTATATACCGGCGTCACATTCAATAACTGAATATTTTATACCTCATATAGATTATTTTCTCCACTGTTGTTTGCTACTCAATGTGTGTGTGTGTGTGTTTGAAATCATAACAGATATATGTCATTTCGAAAAATATCTTATATGTATAAATTTTCAACAATAAAACTATGTATGTTGAAAATTTATATATTTTATTATTTGTATATTTTAATGACTTTTGTATTTCAATGTGTATACTTAAGTACTTATTTTTTTTATGATTGTTATTTTTCTTTTTTTCTTTCTCTTTTTCAAAGTGTGTATATGATTATTTGTATATTTTAATGACTTGTATTTCAATGAGTATAAGTATACCTATATCTTTTTCAAAGTGTGTATAATATGAATTATTTGTATATTTTAATGACTTTTGTATTTCAATGTGTATAAGTATACCTATATCTTTTTCAAAGTGTGTATATGATTTGTATATTTCAATGACTTTTGTATTTTATACCTATATCTCTTATTTCAAATTGTATTTTTTTTATATATTTACTGTTTTAGTAATAGTAGTTTATGATTGTTTTAAGTTTTCATTTGTAATTCAATGTAATTGTTGTTTATGTGTAAAAGGCAATTTGCCGTAAATAAATAAATAAATACATATTATGTATAAATTGTCATGTGGTATGGAATAATTTGTTTTGATTTTTGAAATGTTCACCGGTATAATTAAGCAATGCCATGTTTGCCACTTGTGATGTGATGTCATTATGCTTATTGTCAAATTGATATTTCATGTTTTCAATTAAAAAAAAACAATTGAAAAATCCAACACTTCACAAAACACATTACCAAATGAGTATCAACATTTTATTTGAAAACAAAGCGAGGAATGAAAAGTTTATTTTGGTGACAGTGTATTTACTAGATTTCAAAATACTGAATACAATTGATCATATTGTAAAAGGCACCATTGACTATAAAAAATCATTCTTCATAAAATGATGAACATGTTGTATATCTAATATTAATTCAATTCCATTTTTATACATTATGATGGATTTTAAAATGTGAACAGAGTATTGAAAGTTGTGATTAAAAAAAATATGCTGAAAATTTATTCACGACTAAAAATTATGATATGTGATAATTTAACATGAAAATAGAGTAGGTATATTAAAAAACAATGAAAATTGCAAATAATACATAACATTTTGGTGCAGTAATTTTTAAAATGTTATAAAAAGTGAAAGCAGAAAAAAAACTCTTTCAAAGTATTGAATTCTTATCCATCATTTATGATTTCAAAATTGATGATAATTCAAAGCATTTAAAATCAACATTTTGAAATATAATAAAAAACGGTTTTGTAATGTGCTTTTGTAGATAAAATACAATATTTTACAATGTATTGTATGGTTAGCAAATCTTATTCAAAAAGGTGCGTGTATTGTTTGGGACTTATATAAACGATGATATTCAGTAAACAACTTGGTTGATATTTATTTATATTTTAGTAAATGAATTGAGAAAAAGGATATATTAATTCTATTGCTTGCACTTTGAAAATATAAATCAATAAAGTATTAAATATGAGTTTAAATTTAACATAAATATCATTGGATTATATATTTTTTTAAGACTTTAAACAGTCTGAAGAGATAAAGCTGTAATAATCAATACACAGTTGCAAAAGGTGCATCGTCCACTTTGAGTAAAACTAAGCTACTTATTCAAGTAGAGTTTCTACATAATCACCATTAAATATAATTAATATGCAGTATATCATAACAGTACAAATTAGACTTGGGAAAAAGTTACAACATCTTAAATAATTTTAAATGTACACTATTTTATTAGATATACATATCATTAATAACAATGAATTACACAATATAACAATTGTATAGATTAAAATACCTTGCCAAAATATGAGGATCATGAAAAACATTCATATCAAAGATTATACATAATAATATTGAGTATAATATGCTATACTAATTATTATAACACAAATTTTGATTAAATAAAGTAGACCTCCCTCAGTCACAAATTATAGATGTCACTCTTTACAATAATGAAATTTTACAAAGAAAAAGATTAATATCTTTTATACATAAATCTTCAATTGATAAGGCCTATGAAGCGGAAACATTTGTTTTAGTAAATCACAATGTGATTTATTAAATACTGGTTATGATGTAAAACAATCCCATAAGATTAATATTATAATAAATTGTAGAGAACAATATTTTTTTCTAAATGTATCAGATTTGAAATTCAAAATTTCAATTTTTATTCACCCTATATTTTTTCTCAAAGAACGTTGGAATGTTTCTCAAAGAACGGTATAATAATACACAACTAATATGTTAGTAGATCAGGTCAGTCACATTTCAGACTTGTAACCACTTATTTTGCAGCTACATACGAAGCAAGGATGAAATATAATATCTGTCCTTTGGATTCTAACAAGAGTGACAACTATATTTACAGGGCATGACTAATCAATCGTTACAGATGTAAAAGGAAAATCACTAAAAGGAAACTCTGCAGTTTATGTACATTATTTTGATTAACCGAGAATGCTTTGATTTTATTTTCTTTAAAATATGTAATGTAAATATTAATAAGCCAGTGACAAATGATATGATTTTGACCTGAAACCTCTAAAATGAAGTCCATTTCTATTATTTAATGATTCAAGCATTAACAGGTGATATAAATTTTGTTATTCTTCCAATTGTTGACTCTAAACCTAGATATTGTGAATGTCAAAATTATGAATAAGTCTCTTATCAACACTGCTGAACGTTCATCCATAATTGTCATAAAATTCACAGAAAGAATCATATAAATATACGTTCTTGTTGTAAATGTCAAAATTAATGAATATATAACACCTTTACGTTAAAATAGACGGATGTCAAATATAACCCATATAAGAAATTGACTACTGCATCAATAGCAAGTATTCTCTTATTAGATGAATAAAATTGTCATGCAAAATTAGTTACAATTGTATTAAAAATATAAATTTGTCTATTTTATCAG
The DNA here is from genome assembly GCA_963576475.1 of Molanna angustata. Taxonomy (NCBI): domain Eukaryota; kingdom Metazoa; phylum Arthropoda; class Insecta; order Trichoptera; family Molannidae; genus Molanna; species Molanna angustata. Next base: position 6,064,550 of record OY754970.1, on the reverse strand, counting down.
TATTTGTAGGTTCAATTTGATATGGAAGATAGCACTGCAGAATTTCCTTCTTGATATTCATTCAAGTGAATCAAAGCACAAGAAAGAATCAAAATTTAATACTATAAATACAAATCGCAGCGTAAAAAGCCCAAGAAAGTAATCTTTTCAAAAATGGTGCTACAAAATATTATGATGTGTGCTTACATAATTTAGAATGGGAAGTAATTTACATGAAAATGAATCTAATCCTATGATAATCTATCGATGTTGGTAGTAATGTTAAATAACAATTTATTGGGAGATCCATCTAAGTGTATTTTTCACCATTCGTTCTCTTATTCTCACTTATTAACATTTGATTTGTGAAGGTGTTGGATCCGTCCATCCTTCACGCGTCATTTAATATTATTGACCGAATATAAGTAATATATTGACTCAGTTACACAAGTATTCAACTCCTAAGGTTCAATTGTATTCATATATTATGTATTAAAATATGTTGTAGCCACGTGCTGTATTGTGTCAGTATAATGCAAGAAAAGGCCTTCATATTTAGAAATTTTTTATAGTAGAGGAAACTTAAATGTCTATTATAAAAAAATTTAAATGATATATGTGCAACAATCAAAACTGCATCTTGCAAAACCAAGAAATCGAGAATATCTGTCACGATCAACATATTTATAATGTGTATAGTGCTTACGAAATAAAAACAGAAAAATATTGAAAAGTAATGCATAAATCTTAACATACTGTGGAAATAATCAGATTTCTTATTTGTACTTGTATATTTACTAACTGAAAATACTGCAATCGCGATGAATTTGTGTAATGCGTGATAACAGAACGTGACTACGACATCACATACACCAACACTGGAAAAAAACCCTTACTGAAAACCAATCTTAAAACAAAATAAAACTCACGTCAAATATCGTCTTCATTAATACATATTTTGTCACTCTTTTAATTAAAAAACCAAATGAAAGTAGTGAATATAAACCTCAACATACATTCCTTAGTTTTATCCCTGTCTGTGTAACAAGTTAACATCTTAATATACACTAAGCGTTAAAAATTATCTTTTACCTCACATTTAGAAAGATGACAAAGATTTAAAAAGGAATCAATAATATTATTAAAACTCTAGATATATAATAATACAATAAATCACAATAATAATATTAATTATACAATAACCGAAGTTCACACAACTGCCCGAGTCTTGATGAACAACGCCCATTTTATCTCGAATGATATTTGAGTTTCATATAACTTGATTAATTTGTAAACTTCAAACTCATCCGTAATACTAAATTATCATTGATGTGAGGTGCGAGCCAAAGGAATACAATAAAAAAAAGATATTTTGAAACAATAAAAGAAAAACAATACATTGATGTAAATGAAAGGGTTTCTGAACAATTACAGAAATGTGTCAACTAAACAGCATATTGTACTTGACAAACTATGTTTGTCGGAAATGTAAGGTCTCCTCGAAGATGAACTTCTTCAGTGTCTCCTTTGGTAGGTCATCCAACTCCATGGCAAAACGGAACGGCTCTTCAGCAACAGGCTATAAAAGAATATGGGATATGTTAAACAGACAAATTCAGAGCAAGTTTACTTTAAAAAAACTGACCAATTAAAATAGGGAAAATATATGCAAAAATTTAAAATGAAACTGTACAAGATGACAGTTTAATATCTCAAAAATTCTATGATTTACGTAAAATGCAGAAAATGACATTTTCGATAACCCTCACGATGAGAAAATTTAAAATTTATTTAACACCTTATACCCTGTGTGAGTGGTGAGTATATTGCCAAATGGCAATTTCTTTCGACTAACTAGTGTTTCCACAGAGAAGCAAAATTTGCATGAGAATTGAATGCAAATAAAATTTCTCCTCTGCTGGGAATCGAACCTAGGATACCAGCACCAAAGCTCAACTTACCACTTGTGCTACAGTGGTCAAGAGTCTGAGCCGCTGAACTGCTTTCATATACAACTAGCATATTTCACTAGGATGAGGAAATTTATGATGATTTCAGATGATTAAACAAGAAAAAAATCAAGGAATAGAAATGTGAAAGGAAAAAATCCCATGTAAAATTTGAAAAAAAAATATATAGCGCCATTTTATGGTAAAATACCATTGCAAGAACGCTTTTGGTTATTTGTTTGCTCTGCAAAACAAAGAAGTCATAAACATCGAAAATATAATTCAAAAGATGCTTATTACTGTCTCATTATTAGGATTATAATACTGTTAATAACCTCATTTTAAGGATTATAATATTGCCATTAGAAATCATCATTCGAATTAAAATACTTTTAATTACCTTATTATTAGGAATACAATAATCATAATTACCTGATTATTAGGAATTCAATAGGTACTTAATTACCTCATTATTAGGATTATAATACTATTAATTACCTCATCATTAGGATCATAATACTGCTCAAGGTATGGATGTGCAAGAGCCTGCTCCACTGTGGCACGCTTGTGTGGGTTGAATGTCAACATTCTGTCCAATAGATCCAGAGCTCGAGGGTCAGCTGAGGGGAAGAGACGATTCCATGGCACACGAGGTTTGAACGGCAATGATTCCAGATAACCACGAGCCTAGAAAAAATAATAGTAACTTATTAATCAAATATTACTTAAAAGATTCAGGATCATTCTAAGCACACCGATATCTTATATGTGTGTTACTCTATGAAACAAAGTTGATTTTGATTCACTACATCGAAATATAGTAATAATTTAATATTTTTCTAATTTCATTGTAAGTAGATCAGTTCTTCTAAAAATTTTTTTTCATTTCTTCTTGAAAACTGTTGTTTATTTATTGTTTCCATGTTACCAAACCATCACAGCGTTTATACTTTCGTTCTGTTTTTCTTCAAGTAACACTCAGTCTCATATCTTCTTTCTTTACTATGTAATACATTGCACAACCCCTTTAAACAACCTCATCCGTGGGGCATTTATAAGTCAGTATAGTAAAGTTGCATTTTGTACAGCATGTTCAGCTTAATTTTATGTATTTTGATCATTCATTATTGTTGGACATCATCACTTAGTGGGACGAGTAACTTTATTAGTATACATACTTAACTTTATTCAGTGCATATGATACATACTCCAAGTCACTCATTTCCTTTTCAACATTCAATTTACAATATTAATTTATGATATGACAATAAAAAAAATACCTTCTCATTGATGATACATTCCAAGTCCTCTTGGTTTGGTGATCCCAATACACCGAGGATGTGGTTAAGTTGGTCCAGGTAATGTTTGCCGGGGAATATGGGACGATTAGACAACATCTCCGCTAAGATGCATCCAACCGACCAGATATCAATTGATTTTGTGTAACCCTACAAATTAAAACAACATTTTATTTCTGTAAATATTCAATTATCTGGATAAACATGATATTATTCTAAAACAAAATTGGCACTATGTATATTGTTTTTGTACTGTACCTATTTAACATATTACAGTTTAATACAAAGGAAAAGCCATAAAAAACAATAAATTACCTTTGAATTAAGCATTATCTCGGGCGCTCGATACCAACGTGTGGCAACATACTCTGTGAGGAATCCTGTATGATCATGGTCAGGATCTGCTACCCTGGCTAAACCAAAATCACAAATCTGCAACCAAAGCATTTTCAATTAATAAATTTTTACTACTCACTACCCCAAGAGGATATAGTGGCGAGTTTTGAATTTCCAATTTTAAGGTTATTCTTTTATTGCAGATTATCAACTAGTATCATGCTAAGATAGTATTCTGAAAGTTTCATCACAATGTATATGTGTGTAATGTGAAATGTTTGGCGTGTTTATTTTACTTTATCCAACTGTCGATTCGTTCATGAGAATTCAATTCTCTTAATGAATAGACATTATTAAGCCAAGATGCGTGTACGAAGGAAAATTTTGTATGGTGTAGTGAACTTTTTGCAAGCTAATAACACCAACTAGAGGCCTCGCAGCATATATGTTCCCATACATGGATTTACTCAGAATTCGGAGTAGAACATTTTATGTGAGTTTTGTGTGTGTGTGTGTCTGTGTGTCCGTCCGTCCCTTATAACTTTTGATCCGCTCAATTTACAGACCCCAATTTTTTAGAATATATAAACAGTTATAAGCCTACAAAACTTTTATACTCAGAATTGTGAATTTTTGTTTCAGTCAGGGGTCATCAGCTTTTGAAATTTTGATTTATTTTTCCATATATCTCAGAAACCGTAAAAGCTAGAACGCTGAAAATTGGTATAAACATAGACAAATACAAAGTCTCAAATTAGTTATTTTTTTCTAAATTCCAGGGTTTCTCAAACATTTTTTATTAAGAAAAATATTTTTTTTATGATAAATTTATGAGTTTAACTGCCTATATTTCCAATTTTTTTTTAAATATCGAAAAAAGCCGAAAGACCCCAACTAGAAAATTTAATAATTACTTAATAATTTGATACTAATCTCCAAACATACATACATACATACCATCATGCTGTTTTCACATTCTGGGTAGGATCAAAGGACTGACCTCCATACTATCCTATCTTGACATACATACCTAGGTACATGTTCTGTATAGAAAACCAAATATCTTAAAATATTAAATAATTTGTATTTATGGGTTTATAGTTTGGTACTTATTCTTCAACTTACATACTATCACTATCGACAGTTGGATCTCATGTGTTACATGCAACTAGTCGATTATAGACTAAAGTACACATTGGATTCTTTTCAAATATTGAAAATTTGTATATCTAATACTCGTTTAGACCCCATTAGATTTTGAAGGATATCTGAATAGTGCTTCTCAATGTTTGTAACTGGGCGATTCCATGGAAATGAATACCAAATCTGACTATGTCATCAAATTTTAAATTAAGGCTTATAAGTTTCATTTTACATTTTTCTTATAGTAATATGTCTGAAATACCCATTAATTAAAAAATATATATATATTTGTGTATAAATAGTAATTATTTGCATACTTTGAAACAAAGAGTGGCGATTTTCTGTACTGGTCACATTTTTATCCCCAATTTGGCAACACTGTATTTCGGCCATTTTTCATTTATAACATTTGACAATAGGTGAATTTATAAAAGAAAGTGTCAAGATTATCGTGGTAAAATATCGTGTTTTTAAGGTAAGTTCTACATATTTTTATAGATTTTACAATATGTCACATATGCATGTCCCACCCGTCACAGCAAAACATATATTTTTTTAAACTAGTATGTCATATGAGCATATATTGACATGAAACTTTTCAAAAGTAACATCAGGATTGTTGGCAATAAATTAGACATATTTGTAGTGTGATGAATACGTTAATATTGGATTTAGAACAGTTTGAAAGTTGTCCCACCCGTCACAATATTCTAATAGGATATTTATTACATTATGTTTTGTTTCTTTTTATTGCAATTTAGTTCTTTATAATGTTTCTTTTTATTATTATATCATTGTTTATCACTTAAATGTTACTTTTTTAGAAATGAACGCAGCTGATAGAAAACGAAAAAGTAGGGAAAAGTTGACAGCTGACCCGGTGAAATGGAAGCTTTTTCTTGAAAAGGAAAAAGAAAGGGATTCGAAGAGAAGAATGCAGGAGAAAATAAATATTTTGGGAGACACTGAGGCCCTAGAGTCAAGAAGGCAAAAGGAAAGAATCAGAAAAATAATTTATCGAGCCAAGAAAAAGCAGATGGGCTCACTTCATTTGCCTAAATCTCCACTGGGTTCCTACAAATGTATCCAAACATTGCGGAAAGCTGTAACAAAATCTAAAAAAGCTTTACCAGAAAGTCCTCACAAAAAAGAGGCTGTTTTGCTACAATTGATTTAAGACACATTACCAAATTTGTCGTTAGGTTTCAAGAAGGAGAAAAGGGGGTTTACTTTGTCTCCGGAAGATCAAAAAATTGTTGAACGGTTTTATGAAAGGGACGACATTAGTCGTCAGTCACCAGGGCTGAAAGATATGATCTCCATTAAGGATCCCATTTTAGGTAGACGTACATCCGTGCCAAAAAGGCATTTAATAATGAGTATATTGGAAGCATATTCTTACTTCAAGACTCAGCATCCTTCTATAAAAGTTGGAAAGAGTAAATTTTTCAATCTAAGACCCCAATGGGTACGGCCCATGAATGCAATGCCACATAATGTGTGCGTATGTATTTACCACGCAAATTTTAACTATCTGATAGAAGCTATGCAGGCAGACATAGGTCCTTGCTCTTCAACAAAATTTATTACTGAGTTATGCTGCGATATAAATAATGAGATTTGCATGACTAATAATTGTTCGTTATGCTTCGATGTTAAGGATATTTTGCCAGTTAAATCAGACTTGGACACTGAAGTTACATGGAAGCAGTGGGACAAGAGTGAAGACTGGCTTCAAATTAAAAATATTTCCGGGACGAAGTTAAATTTAATTAACGAAATTGAACGCCAAGCATTTAAGTTTAAGTTCCATCTTTATGTAAAAATAAAACAAGCACACTTTTTTGAGCAAAAAAGACAAGCCACAACATGGGAAGAAGCCGTGCTACAGTTTGATTTCGCCGAAAACTTTTCCATTATTAGCCAAGATGAGATCCAAAGTGCTCACTGGCGTCATCCTCAGGTCACAATTTTTACTGGATGTGCCTGGTTAAATAAGGGTGAAGAAAAACAATCTTACGCTATTATTAGCAATGATTTGTCACATGACAAATCTAGTGTGTGGGTTTATGTTAAATCAATTATAGAACATTTAAAACTTTATTATCCTCATTTAAAAAAGATAGTTGTATTTTCAGATGGGTGTGCTGGTCAATTTAAAAACCGATTCACAATTTCCAACGTATGCTTCGCAAATTTAGATTGGGGCCTGGACATTGAGTGGGCTTTTTTTGCCACAAGTCATGGAAAAGGAGCGATGGATGGAGTAGGAGCTACTGTAAAAAGGAAATTGTGGTCAGCTATTAAAACCAGAAAGGTTATAATAAATTCAGCACCGGATTGCTATTCATTTTTACAAAACAACCCATTAAAAGGGATCACAATATCGTATATTTCCATTGACGAAATTGCAATCCATTCTGCCATGTTGAAATCCAGATGGGAGTACATTAAACCTATCCCAAATATACAGAAATGTCACTATTTCAAATCTGAAAATAAAAATTGTCTATCATACGGATTTACGGCTTACTCGGAGCTTAAGACTTGTGTTGCTCTTGAAGAGAGACTACGATACGAAGATGTTTACTCAGACTCAGATGAAATGTCTACCAGCCAATCACAGCCAACACCGGATGGCGTCTTTTCTATACCTAATCACACAATAAACCACGGAACATATGTGCTAGTGAAAATCAGTTCGGAAGGGAAAAAAAAACAAGTGTACAGATATGTAGCCGTTTGTCAAGGTTTACTGGAAGAGGATGAAGAAGTAAAAGTGATGTTTCTGAAAACTATCTCTGGGGACCAATCAAGATTGTTTAAAATGGATGAAAATGATTTGTCGTATGTACATTTAGATCAGATTTTGAAAGTCCTACCACACCCAGAAGTGAAAGCTTCAGGCAATCGTATTTTTTACGAGTTTTCAGAGAGCATTGACATTTTTGAGAAGAGTTAGAATGTTTTATAGCTTGATACATTATTTTTTAGTCCAACAGAGGTCTACTTATTAAAAAATATATATATTTAAGTGTTCATTTAATTGTATTTTGTTATGTTCTTTTAATAAAAAAAATAAAAAATGAATAATCATACATTTTTTCATGAATTTCGTACTCGTCCCACCCGTCACACTCATGTGTCCCGCCCGTCACAAATTTCTAAAATTTATAAAAAAAAAATGTGAGCATTCTCACTCTTTTTATCCAGTAATTTGATTACCTACAACATTGATGTATCCATAAATAAATAGTTGTAGAAGACAATTGTGTATAGTTTAGCTGAATTTTACTATTGTATCGATGAAATTGGGATTTCTTGATTCGTGCCCGTCCCACCCGTCACGGGATTTAATCACCAATTAAACACATTTATCATTGTTTTTTTAATTAATTTATTTTCACCACGGATAGATCTCTATTCAACCCCTGCATCCAGCAAATAAAATGTTATTATTTAATTCAATAACATATATAAATTTCATTAAGTTGATGTACAAATGTCCCACCCGTCACTATGGAATGACCCAACTGTCAAATATTTCAAAGTGACCCCAAACTCAGGAAACTTAAAATTTGATATTTTTATTTTCAAATTAGTTAGAAGGCAAATTACTTTCATATCATAAAATGGCACTGATAATTCTTCATTTTGTGAAAATGCTGAAAAAATTTCCATACAAAATTTGAATACTTTGTGGAGAGACTTGGTCGTGAGGAGTTTAGCGTTGGCCACAACTAACTCGTTTTCAAATTGCTAAATAGGCACATCACTTTCATAAAACGGCATTGAAGAGTTATCAAGTTTTCATAGTGAAATATTTAAATCAAAAATAACTCTCATAATTTCCCATACAAATTTTTAAAAATTTGTGGAGTTACTTTGATGTCATAAATTCTGTATATACCTTAAGATCACAGGTGGTGTTAAGTAGAAGGTTGGATGGTTTCAAGTCCCTGTGAAGTACATTTGCTGAATGAATGTATTTCAACCCTCGGAGTATTTGATACAGGAAATAGCAAATGTGATCATTGCTTAATTTCTGTAAAATAAAATATATTATTTAAATTACATGCATTTTGTGAATTATACATTTCAATCATTTAATTCACAATCAGAATTTCTACAAAATAATGAAAAACCTACATGATTATAGCCTTGGTTCATTTATAAAGTTCTATGGTATAGTTAAGATAATTTTATGATTGATAATTTAAAGGCTATGACTATTTACACGACTCAACCATAGACGAAAACCAAAAATAACCACAGAAAACGCAGAAAAATCAAGTTATAAAAATATTTACCTTTGTTTATACTTTGTTATAATTGTAGATCTCGATGAAAAAATGATTAATAAAATTAAGTAAATGTAATAAGATGATATTATTATTCATTTTTTCAAGTTGGTTTCCATGATGCATTTATGACCATTGAAAAAAATGACAAAGGTAAATGTTTTTGTATTTTGATTTATCTGCGCTTTCTATGGTTATAAATGACCTAAAAACATAGACGACGTCAGAAAATTTGTTGTGTAAATAGACACTTTTTGGTCCAATTCCGGTCGTAAAAATAGTGGCACCGTAATTTAAATTATATACCTCGAGCTAAACTTCTGTCAAAACTGGGTATTTAAAAGAAAACCTTTACTATTAATTACTAGGTAATATATTATATACACTATACATGTGTATTAAATTATTTGATTAAGTTTAAAAGCATATTATGAGAAGCACCTTAACTAATAGTGATTCTCGGAAGGAATGAGATCAAATTAATTTAGGATATACAAGAAAATTAGACAACAAATACAATATGAGGTAGGTACCTACAGTGGAAACAGACTACATATGTACTTTGTGAGTATTTTGTTGAGACAAGATAATTAAAGAACATTCTACAATATGTATAAGGGTTCCACATAGGAGACATTCTTTTTCTTCTTGTAAGATTTCTCTTCACTGCTGTATGTAGGCCTATTCTAATTCTTTCCATCCCTAACTCTCTCTCTCTCTCAAGTATTTCTCGTCCACACTCATTCCTTAACTAGGATGAGATCTTGTGTCCATCTTTTCTGAGGGTGTCTCATTGGTCTTCTGCTACTACACGGTTTCCAACTCAGGATTCTGGGTGTTCATCTCTCATAGGAGACATTATTTGCGCTATTTGGTCACAACTTAAGCAGATGAATTTTCTCATTTTTATAAGCACGACTAGATTGTGATATAGAAGAAATGTAAACAGTGGCTGATAGTTTCACCATTATGGTAAAAAAAAAAAAAAATTGGCACCTGTTTCTCTAAAAAAATACACAGAAAATATAGATTGAATAAAAAAAATAAACTGAAATTGCACATACCTGTGTTTTTAACAATTTGTAAAGGTCTGTCTCCATTAAGCATTGTACTATATAGACATCTTTCATTTGGTCTATTGTGACAGCCCGCAATATATCTCTGATGTCAATTATCTGTAAATTAAATATAGGTATTGATTAACATTTTAGAATAATTATTAATCACAATCTGTTATAACGTCTGCTACACAATTCAAGAGCCTATCATTAACTTCTTCCTCTTAAAAGAAAGATGACACAGAATTCAAAGAATGATAATATTAAAATTAAATTTGTAAAAAGTATCAGCGGGTCTATTCCGGTTCTTTTATCGCGGCAATACACATACACAAGTTTTTACGCTGCATGTGTTTCTTATAGAAGATCGTTATTCTGTTTTCCGCGGACATTAGACCGCGAAAACTTCCGCGCATTATTAGTATTCTGATTGAAGCGAAATATGTACGACATTCGACAGGTGAATTTATTCGCAATGTTTTATGCGGCATATCGAGGTGGTGTTAAGTTTTGTGTAAAGACATAAAGCGACGCGTACACACATTCGTTTGTTTCACAGATTATAGTTATAAATGACAGCTTCTGATACGTAACTTTCACTTTACATTCTGTGATGTAGTTGTCGCTAAATAACTTGAACTTTTAGCCGAGAACGGGGGCGATTTGCACGTAAAACAACGAAGTAAAAAGACGTAAATTTGCGCTCTGCGCAACCGGAAGCTCGTTCAAGATATTTGGCGAAAATTGTACGTAAAGATTAGCGGAATTTATCGCCAAATATTACACGTAAATGGGAATAAAGCTCCAGGTAAAATTTTACAATGATAGGTAAGTTTTTTCTCGTTTTTAGATCAAGTTTTTTCTTTGCATTTTCAACAACCTTATTTTATTTGCACCTGGAACATCCCATACTCAAAAATGTTGTGTGATAGGCCCTGGATCAATATTAAAACAGCGCATAACAGAACAAATTAATGGATTTTTTTTTATTTTTTTATTTCCATTATACTCGTACATCAAATTCATCAAATTAATACAATATAATAACTTAAATATCTCTAGGCGAAGCCTGTTCTGAGATAAAACAAACAATAATTACCCAATACATTTTTGCTACATAAATTCTCAATGAACTTCAAGGCATAAAAATATAAAAAAGTATAAAAGACTAAACACACAAAAAACGAGTGAATTAAGTGAGTGCAAGAAGACGATGTGGGTATGTGTAATAAATGACGATGAGGGCGTAAGAAAATATCTCTTTCTGAGTCGGAATATTATCTTAGAATAAACGACAATTATTCCATCTCTGACACTTCTCTCCCTCTCCGAATGAACCAATCAGTAACCAGCTTTCCAAAATGAATGGGTCCATAATAATGTATGCTTTAAAACGAATGACTTGTAAATAGAAAGCAGGCGGGAAATCAGGTAGTACGAACATTGGTTCAATCAGTTCTAAATGTAAAGGATTGTAACCGAGAAAAAAATCCCTATACGTGAACATCCATGTATATAACACAACCTCTCTTCTTCGTCTCTATTGAGATGTATCCGCGATTCATTCAGCAAAGCTTCATTTGATCACAAATCCTTAGCATTAATAGCAAAACTTTGATGATGTACGGTGTACATTATAGAGAAATATGTAATCCTTTGATCAAGTTATTAAAACGGTATTTTAATCAAACATGGGGTCCTTTTGAAGAACGTAAATATGAAAAAACGTCTGCAAAATGGCCACGACGAAGTAGGTACCTACTTTAGATTTAATAAAAATAGTTTTCAAATATCATTAGCTGTAAGTGTTTGAAGATTAATTATGGAACGTTAACTTTGTCTCAATCATGAAAAGTTCAGTAAGAAAATTAAATTCTTGTTCTATCTTACCATTAATCAATAATTAAGAAAATAACTAATACAAAAAAATAGCACAAAAAGGCTAAATACTTGGTAAAATAACAGTTCTTAAAAATATATATAATTTCGTATTTTAAGATAAAACACTGTGGAGTCATATTCACATAAAAACATCAGATTGAACACATGATTGAAAGGGTAAATGATGAGATTCTTAAACATGCGGTGTGCTATGCGAGGCAATGCGGCATTAGGATTGTAAATCATCGAATTAAAATAATATTTTGTTTTATTAGTAACTCTAATATTTTCCTATATATCTACTAATTCGTGTATTGTCATCGAGGTATGCCAAAGTGTACGCAAGTGTGTAAAATTTCAGCTCAATTGGACATTGGGAAATGGGTTAAATTTTGATTATAAGTTTTCACCCGAATGACAAACACAATAGCGAGTTAGTAAAAAACGTATTAGTAAAGACATAGTCGAAAATCGCTCATTTTCCGGCTGGTCTATTCTTCAAATATACATACATACCATCACGCCATATCCCTTACGGGGTAAGCAGAGAGAACCGAGCGCCATACTCCTCTATTTTTGCATACATTCTTAGCTTCCTTTACATCCATGCATCGTCTCATACATGCTAGTCGATTATTCAATCTTCTTATATTTCCTTCTTTCAAAATATCATTCACATGGTCATGCCATCCCTTTCTGGGGCGGCCCCTACTATTCACTCCATCTCTTACACCCATGTATATTTTTTTGGTCAGTCGTTCATCATTCATTCTTTCAATACTTATGTCCAAACCACCTCAAGGAATTCACTTTCATTTTATTTATAATACTCTTCTTCATCTTGCATTACCTCCTTATGTCCTCATTTTTTATTCTATCATATATCGTTCTATTACATACTCTTCTTAGTGATCTCATTTCCACAGCATTTATTCTACTTTCATGCGTTTTTGCCACGTCCATGTTTCACTGGCATACATCAAAGTGGGCACTACAATTGCATTATGTACGGCAATTTTGGCTTTCTTTGAGATGCTTGAATCGGACATTACTGGTCTGAGAGCTCCGTTTATACTGTTACCTGCCATAACTCTTCTTTCAATGTTTTTATCAGGTCTTCAAATATATGTAGGTATGTAAAGTAGGTAGTATAATATATTGTGGAAACTTACATTTTCATGTTTAAACCTCGTTAATATCTTTATTTCTCTGAGTGTCCTTTGACAATAGGTCTGGTGTTCAAACGGAGATATCTTCTTGATTGCCACTTTGGTTTTTTTCTCATTGTCCACGGCTGAACTGTAAAAATATAAAAAAAAACATTATAACAAAAATATTTTATAGTAAAAGTGTGTTTTTTTTGCTCATAAAAAAGTGTAAATAAATATGTAAAATACAGATTCATTGATGTACATTAATGAGAGTAAGTTCATTAATTTATTAAGTTGACGTTTATTTAAAGCTTACAATTGACCCTAGAGCAGAAACTCGACATTTTTCATAAAGCTGTAGTTTAAAAATTATAAAAATGTTTTCAAAACATGAAAATGCATAAGATTTAGAGATAAACGATAAACGTATCTACTGTAAATGCATATATTTTCTATTGTTTATTTTCAAGTCTCATTCTCTCATTGTTTACGACTAATATCTTTTGTAGTATGTATATCAAACAGTAATTTAACCCGGGACCTATGTATAAGACCGACAAATGTGCTGGTATATTTATTATATTTTCGAAATTTGTTTTAAATAAATTTATTGTTGGTTAGACACCTGCGAGTGTGGCACCAGACAGGACAACATGCACTTACTGTCATGTCCTATGATAGGAGCGACATGCACGCACCAAGACACAGTGATAGCATATACTAGTGGAATCCGAGTGGCCGAATATTGGGGGCTACGAATATGATGGTGTTTCTTTTTTTATTATTCTATTTTGAAAATGACTAAGTTCTTATCAAAATTTGTTAAAGAATATTGAGGTTCACGACGGCACACGAATATCTATGTAGATATAATTAATTTTCCAATATTTTTGTACAAATCTTCGCCGTTTGGGCCAACCCATTATTTGACTAGATGACTATTGATTTTCACATGCGGGACCTTAACACAGCTTGATATTATCAGTGGATGATCTGAGTGAGTTAATGGTCTGCCAACAGGAGTGTGATGTAGGTGAGGAGAGTATGTAGGTACCATACCGCAAGAGTTGGATGAAGACAGCTGAAGGATAATACATATTAGTCCGAGGAGGGTGTGACAAGACGTGGTATGGTGTACCCAACCTCTCTCACAACTTCAGTATAAAGAGCGAAGCGTCTTTCGTTATCAAATTGACTGCCAGATAATGAGTATTTTAAATTAAATAATGAACTGTTTCACTCGACACATAATATTATTCTCATAAGACGAAGAGGATTGACTTTTATTTATTAACAAGTAAATAAAAAAAGAGGACACACATTTCAAAGTATTGTTCACATTCAAATGAAGAATGAAAAAGTATTTCACGTCGGTCCGTAGAATATTTACATTCATACTGCCAATGTCAAACACATAATGTCAAACGCAGTTGTTTTATTCAGCAAACAAATTCAAATACAAAAAATACATAATAAATTGTCAAATTATATAAATGGTACTTAACAATTAGGTACACTAAGTTTACGTGAAATACAAAATTGTTCATTTTTATCAAAATTCAAATAAATCAACCTGGAAAATTCTGTTTTTTTTTTATTTATAAATTTTCCTTAATGTTTATTAAGTTAACAGATAAATCATGTTTAGAAATGTATATAATTATGACTTTAACTGGATTTTTCCTTCATATTATAGACCATATTATGTGGATTTGATCCCAATACAGTGAGAATTTCGTATTTCACATGATACCTATTTTTCGGTGAAGAGAGAGAGAAAGAGAAAATAATATTATATTTGAAATGGCGATTGATACCTATAATACATTTGTAGATAGGGTCTGGTCTGTCGAGTACATTTCTCAGTTCTGGCTAATCGACAAGACCATTCCAAGTGGGTAATGAATTTGGAGTTGATGGTAGGTAGGTACCTACTATAGAATTAAACGTTAATTTTGAATTGAATGTCCTCCCATTGCTTGACCTCCATCCTCGTATTGCGGTGGTCCTTCCAAATATAGGGGCGGTGACGGACACTTTCAATTGTGGTATTCCCACAGTTAAAGGGTTTCGATCCGTGAGAGGTTTCACCAGATCCGAATCTACAGTTTTCGGCGCCTGCGGTACTAAACTCAAAAGCGTCCCTTTTCGTTGAAAATCATATTCTTTTGAGCCCGGACCTCTCTGTTCCTGGCGGGACTGCACCTTTCGAACCTATGGCAGATCCGACCCTGGGTTTTATGTACATAAAGGGAAAGTTACAGAGTAAAGATTAAATACCTATTCCACAGATCAAAGTCTTCGGCGATAGCTAATCACTCATTGTATACGCCAAACATTGAACATTGTACATAAAGTCTAAACAGAAAATATTGGATTGGAAATTGAAAGAATAATATATTTTTTAGAACATCGGTGGAAAAGATCTATATAGAAGAAGATTCTGGAGAGACCATGAACGGCGCACTATCATAGTTCTATCAATATATTTACCAATAGGTCTATCAAAAGAAAAGAAGATATATTTTTTAGGCTTTTTAAAAAGATAAATTCATTCAGTGTATAGTAAACGAAAACTCAAAACTCCAAAGACAGACACGACATACGAACAAAGACATTAATATTTGGTTTCAAAACCTTAAATTCAACAAAAAGAGAAAAAAAAAAATTTGAAACGTTAAATAGGAAATACACTCAGACTCATGCAATCACTTGCATCTTACAAAGTGACACAATACCTATAGTATGTATCTTACCTATGAATTAAACAATTATTGCTATTCTAAATAGCAAATACACTCAGACTCATGCAATCACTTGCATCTTACAAAGTGACACAATACCTATAGTATGTATCTTACCTATGAATTAAACAATTATTGCTATTCTAAATAGGAAATACACTCAGACTCATGCAATCACTTGCATCTTACAAAGTGACACAATACCTATAGTATGTATCTTACCTACGAATTAAACAATTATTGCTATTTTAAACAGGAAATACACTCAGACTCATGCAATCACTTGCATCTTACAAAGTGACACAATACCTATAGTATGTATCTTACCTATGAATTAAACAATTATTGCTATTCTAAATAGGAAATACACTCAGACTCATGCAATCACTTGCATCTTACAAAGTGACACAATACCTATAGTATGTATCTTACCTATGAATTAAACAATTATTGCTATTCTAAATAGCAAATACACTCAGACTCATGCAATCACTTGCATCTTACAAAGTGACACAATACCTATAGTATGTATCTTACCTATGAATTAAACAATTATTGCTATTCTAAATAGGAAATACACTCAGACTCATGCAATCACTTGCATCTTACAAAGTGACACAATACCTATAGTATGTATCTTACCTACGAATTAAACAATTATTGCTATTTTAAACAGGAAATACACTCAGACTCATGCAATCACTTGCATCTTACAAAGTGACACAATACCTATAGTATGTATCTTACCTATGAATTAAACAATTATTGCTATTCTAAATAGGAAATACACTCAGACTCATGCAATCACTTGCATCTTACAAAGTGACACAATACCTATAGTATGTATCTTACCTATGAATTATACAATTATTGCTATTCTAAATGATTTAATGGAATTTAACTTGTACCACATCGAAACAGACCTACACTGAAAGAAATTTTTTGTTGATAGTAACAAAATTTCATGTTAATATCAACCAAATTATAGTGACTATTAAACATCGAATATTTTTTATTATTGCATATGCGCAAACATTGGATTTTTTTCTATGCGAAAAATGCATTTTCACCTCAGATATAAGAATTGTAGCTTTCATTATTTACAAAAAAACAATTCTCTCAAAAGATGGCGTTACAACAAAATAAATAAAAAATAATAAGATTGTTGCTCATAATTTCACCCATAGATGGCTGTAGTAAAAATTCCTTATTTTCAAGCGAAAAGAATTTCAGTATTACAATATATAGAACTTTCAAAATTGAATTGATAGGGATCTCATTAAAAAGGCATAAATGGTGAACGTTGCGCAAGCGCATAAAGTGATCACGTAACCAGCCGATGACAGGTCGTAAGCCCTGTAGGTGCCTTGATTTCCCGGTTCTCCTACAATAAATATTCCAACTTCGTCTCTATTGAGATAATTAAAAATCTGTTAAAAAAGACTATTAAACATTTGGTTGATTTAACTAAATGATGTTTGGTTAACCTATTTTGGCTGTCAACAATCAAACAGGTTTATTAAATGATAACAAAATATAATTTGGCTATTCACTACTAAATATTTGTCTTAACTTAACCAAACTGTGATTAGTGCATACAACCAAACCGGTACAGTTGTAATGATTAAACTTTATCTACTATTTACAGAAGTTTAGCTAAAATATCGATAACCGAACAATTCAGTTAAATTATTTTTTCAGTGTAGCCAAGCGAGATAGTTCACACAAAAGCAAAATTTATTATTTACGAATGTAAATAATTTATACTAATGTACATAAATAAAAACTTTATAAAAATAAGCACTTCATGTCAAATAAGTTAGTTCATGTCACATTTTTCTATTCTTTTTTTAATTAAAAAAATACTAAAACAGTTCTTATATTACCATAGTAGGTACACACTGTAGGTATTGTATCAACTCTGGTTGGTTGGAAGAAATTGTTGTCGTTTGGCAATAAGTCCGCCAGTATATAAATTATATGTACAAGAAGTTACATATAAATAAATTATCACAATGAGCAATTAAAATTTCCACGTACAACTAAATAATTTGATAAAGTAACAACTATCAGTAATACAAAATTGAATGTATAATTAAATAAGTTACTCAGAATACTTCTTCTGACATCATTCCAAAACATAAAGTATTAAATAATACATTACATTGTATAATATATGTAGGCACAACTCACGTTCCAACAATTTATGTTTCAGTTCGTGTTCTATAAATTTACTAAAATCTCATTTGATTTGTTTGAATATTTAATAAAAAAAAGGTCAATTGATTTATAGTTCTCTGACTTCGATACCTTTTTGTTACAGTGCCGACAAAACAAAACAGATTTCATTATTTTTTATTCATTTGGGTACCTACCAACTAGAAAATTTAAGAATAGCTCAAGAAAAGATATATTGCAAGCTAATAAAATACTATGTAAGAGTGTAGTGCCTTTTTAGACGAGACCAGAAAATTATTTTATTTATTTGTAACTTATTGTACATATCCTTTGTCCATTGGCAGGTTTATTGCCAAACAGCAATTTCTTCCAACAAGGTTATGACATGACAAAAATAAAATAAAAAAAGATAATAGAAGAACAGCAAAACAAAATATTGAATATAATAACGGACATAGCGATGATAGGAAAACAAAAGGATAATAATTATAATAATATATTTTTCACATGATGTGGCGGACTTATTGCTCGCAGGCGATTTTCACTAGTCAACAAACCAGTATTAAAAATAAAAATTTAAACAATGAAGAAAAAAATACAAATTATAATGAAAAATTTCCAAAAATAGAAAAAGGATGGGATGTGAAGGATAAAGGAATTATAGGTATGTGGATAAAAAGTGTGAATTCAGAAGCTTCTTAAAAACCATAAAGCTACGAGCTTCTTCTTTACCATTGGGCAATTGGTAAGGAGAGGAAAAAACAGGTACCTATTATTATTTTTTTTTTTTTTATTTATTTATAAATAGATGGGTCGATGGAAGAGCGGTTAGCGCGCTGGCCTAGTAATCCAGTAGTCGCGAGTTCGAATCCTGCCTCGACCGATTTCGATCACCTATAGCACAAGCATTTATTTGCTTATTTTAGGGAATGTAGGAAGATGTATATGTACTTGTTTTTGTTTAACAAGGACATATTCATTTTTTTTTATTCTTATTTTTTTTTTTAAATACCTATACAATACATCATAACATTTACGTATTTCAGTACAGTGCATATCATAATGGTATACATTATAAATATATTGAAATTTTACTATCTCACTAGGCTGAACGCCTGTTCTGGTGTAGTACTCTAATTATTAGAAGTTTTTGCTTTAGCCCAATAAATTTTTATCCTACTATGAAATTAATATTATTCTATAAAAGCTTAATCCTTAAAATTCATTCTGCATGAAAATCACATTACTTAGCAAACACGTTAAGCGTCTGCCTTCAATTTTGATTCGTGTGATTGATTATAATATTTGGCGATTTTAAAAGCGGACCCAAAACACGGAGGTGTGGTTTAATTAAAGTTTTGGAGCAAGACGAGCTTCCATGTACAGCACAGACGGAGGGAAATAATAATATGGTATTTGCGTCTCAGAAAAACACCGCCCAAACCCAAAAATGGATATTAATGGTCTATTTGACGAGAAAATCGCGAGGGAAAAAACGAAATGCTTGGCCTAAACAACCCGCGGGGCTCCCATTTAGAAATTGTATGTTATATAAAAGAGTTTTTCTCGCGACGCGAACCGCCATCGCAGCTTTCTCTAAAAAAATTTTCTCCTCTAGAACCATTATTCATACAGCTAGCGTGCAACATTATCAGCGGATGTTAAACTTTTAGAAAAAAATGCCAAAAACAGAATGTTAATAAAGATTTTGATGGATATGAAAGTTAGTGAAGGTTAATAATAATAGATTCTGGAAGAAAATTGGCGCTAATCATGGAATTTAAAAGAGTTTCATTAATTACAGATCACTTTGTTTTAAAGGCAACTGGAAATGTAATTCAAGAACGTGCATTCAACGATTTATAGAGGAAGGGGAATTTAAATTTACAAATACACCCACATACTCCGAGAGATAGCAACGTTTTCGATGAATCATTTTTAAATGGATGTTTTTCTTATATTCTCTTTCTTAGGCTGGGTTATCTCAACAAAAGTAACAGTAATAGTATAGTTAATACTTTGATTTCATAAAACATCACAATCAATGAAACAACCAAAAGTATTGCTCAATTTTATGAAATCAAAGTATTTTAACTATAGGTACTATTACTGATACTTATGTTCGAGTAACACAGCCTTATTGAATATAGGTATGAAAAAGCTGTCTGGCACCATTGCACATCATCTTTACAGGTGAAAGTTGCAGATTTAAACATTATTCCAATATAATTTTTATGTTTTTGTACCTACCTATAAAAAATGCCCATTTGTGAAATATGTAAAATAAAAATAAATAAAAAGACAACGAAAGCTGCAACGAATTAATAAGATTCGTAAGTACGTATTTGAAAAAAAAATAACATTTATGTTATTGTTTGCTGGATTTTATTTTTTACTGTTATAATTCTTCTGCAGGACAAAATAGTAAATATTAGTTACTCCAAAATAGCAGCTAAAATTATACCATAAATGAGAATTGCGTGTCATCAATTTATTGTACAGTGTAAGTCACGCGAAAGATGCGTGAGAGCGAGACAGAGAGTGTCGGTGTGTATTTTATATATTTTAATTTATTTTATTTATTGGTTGATAGAGAGTTATACAGTCTCACACAATTTATAAAACAGACAATGTTACATTGCTTTATTAGTGGACCAGTGAAAAGTCCATGCATTATTCAATAGGATAATTATAGCAAAAAATTACAAAACCCCTAATATAATAAGAATTATGTTTATTGGCAAGCGACGCAGCAGTGCGTCATCTATTATTGGTCAGGTACTCATTGAAGCATCTTCAGCATGGACGAGTACTTAATGTATTATTTTGTCGTACATATTATGGTATTAAAAAGACACATTGACAATACATGTGAATCGACAAAGCAACAAATTTAAACTAATCATCAAGTTCCATCCAAGTAAAGGATGCTACATATAGGATGTTGGTCGATCGAAAAGACTCAAAAACACGACAGAATATTAATATACACGAAATGATTCCATATTGTGATCCTTAGAATCAGTTCAGGGAGGATATAAATAAAACTCACGCAACGATGATGTATGAAATAAAAATATATCTTACATACAAATTTTTACTGAACAATCTTCAACACGAGACCCGTTTCACAATTTGTAATATCTAAATAATATTTTTTTCCTCTTTTCTTCAGTGTACTTGGTAATATATGTATAATAGATTTGTGCCCACTGATGACCAAAATATTTTGGTTTATGAAAGCCATCAAAACAGACGTGGCAGATGTGAAAGGGAAATTTATGTAACTTGAAGTTTTCGCAGCTATAGTCATCAAGATAATATACATATTCAAAATAATTAGTGAAGCTGATCGTTTGTGACCTTTAAATTACGTACCATTGTCAATAGTAAAGTGGCCTAATCCAATTCAGTGCATTTAACATACATCAAGTAATTTGAGATATCATTTTTGGGTTTCTTTCTCTATGATCTTAACCTTTCGACATTCAACAATCAAATAATTTTAGTATTTCTGATTGTTTGGTCACCAGAAGCATTGTTTCCATGAAGAGCCAGCCCCCCTAGACATTAAAGCTAAGCGTTAAATCGCTAAGCGTTAGTAAATGTATGAAATTGGTGGCTGTCACGTGACGTCACAGCCACCAATTCGTGGCCTACGATATACAGGCCTGAGCGCGTTGGTCAATCTCCGTTTACAAAATACGAACTTAGTGCCATCCACCCTCACATTATCAAGTTACATAGTATTGAAGTTGTTTCAACCGGGTGACGTTTCTCCGCGAAGATAACTTTATTTTGAACTGTGTTTATAAGTATTATTTGTGTTAAAACTTTGGTATAATATATGAAAGTAGGCCACGCACCAATTCCATACATTTACTATCGCTTAACGATACAACGCTTAGCTTATATGGCATGTTGTCTAGGGGGGCAGGTGCCTAGTCAACGTATCAATTTAGCGATGGAAAATATAACTCAATGTATGGAAGAGACAGTTGTCACATGACAGGCGACTGTCACTTCCATGCATTGACTTATCTTTTCCATTGCTAAATTGACACGATGACTAGGCACCCAGAATGCATGTAGTGCAAGACAAATAGAAATGTGTTCAAAAACTGACTGTATAATGGATTGGTTTTGGTCAAGATCGTAAACTCGGTACAGTACCGATAGACCGATAAGTGGTTGCAGACCATCACTGGTGTTGCCGGCTAAGAGGGAATATCACGCAATATTTCCACTTTTACTCAGCAATAAAACCACCAAAATGTATTCACCCTTAACCGAGTATAAAGGAAACGTTATGAAACATCATTTACATATATCACTCTCGTGTTATAATAAAATTATTATTATACACATACGTATCATATATTTTCTGACGGCTTCAAATCTCAAGGAAACTTTCAACAAACAAAATCCACCCGACCCCGGTTCATTTGAATAATGTGCTATTAACGCCAAAAAGGGCGATTATGATAGAAATAATAAAACTCTGGAGTATACTAAGGACGAAGTGTTTAAACAAATATTTATTAACATCGTAATATTGGTTAATTCGAGCAATATTTGGTTGTTTAATTCAGTACTCACCGATTAACAAACGGCACAAAATAATTTTTTATTATTATTTCTTTCTATAGTCCACACTGCATTATTTGAAGATTTATTAAATTTCTTTATTTGTACATAAAAATTTATTTCATCTAACCCATATACAAAGTAAGACAAAATAAAATGTGTGTACTAAAGAAAACAGATTGACAGTTAAAATATAATAAAATATATTTGATATGTTTTGTTTGTAAAATACACAATTGTTGTACCTAAATGTAAAGCTCGGGGTTCGAATGGTTGGTAGGGTCTAGGAGGTGCATGCTCTGCTGGAGGGTAGGTAACAGTAAATCCCGAGTAACGCCATGTTGCATATCACCAGCAACACTACCAGCAAGTCCGACTCACTAGCGTCCACGTCGCGAACCCTGGTAATGTGGCCTACTATAATAATAGTGGGTCACAGCAGATAGCTGAGAGGGCGATGGCGAGTCTTCGGCGCCATAAAACCGGAATCCACCAGCTAAGGGACGGAAAACCCCTACAGAAAAACCCTGGTCCTCCTGGTAGGGGGTTTGGCGGGAGGTTAACAACCTGACCCTGTAGAACACCATTTGTTACGAAACCGAATACAGAGCCTCGGACAGCGACTGATCATCGGAAACGACCTGGCAAAGGATTAATGGATTTGAGATTTGCAACATGGAACGTACGCAGTTTGTATAGAAGTGGAGCATTGAGCGAACTGACAGGACAAATGACAAAGTATGGAATAGATGTGATGGAAATCCAAGAGACTAGGTGGACAGGAACAGAGATCTATGACATAAGAACACACACAGTAATGCACAGCGGAAACGAGAGATATCGTGAGCTTGGAGTAGCTTTTGTGGTCAGTAAAAGAGTAAAGGACTGCATAATTGGATTCAAACCAGTGAATGATAGAATATGTGTCATGAGACTGAAAACCAGGTTCTTCAATATATCGTTAATTAATGTCCACGCAGAAACAGAAGACAAAGATGAATCTATAAAAGACGCATTATACCAGACACTGGAACGAATATATGATGCCATCCCTTCAAATGATATCAAACTAATTCTCGGAGACCTTAATGCAAAGATAGGACAAGACCCGACTTTAAAACACATAACGGGAATGAATAGTCTGCATGGTGTGAGTAACAATAATGGATCAAGATTAGCGGATTTTGCAGAATCACGAAACATGATAATTGCCTCGACACAGTTCCCCAGGAAGGATATATACAAGTGGACGTGGACATCACCGGATGGCGCACACCACAATCAAATAGACCATGTCCTTATAGAAAGAAGAAATGCAACCAGCATCACAAATGTGAGGACTTATAGAGGAGCGAATGTGGATTCAGACCACTTTATGGTAGTGGTTACATACAAATGCAGGATAGCCATGAACAGCTCTAAAAAGCTACACACAGCAGCCAAGTTTAATTGTGAGGCACTGAAAACAGCAGAAGGAAGGAAGCTATACAACGACACCTTGAATACCAATCTACCAGCACAAATCAGTGATCACTCCTTTGATGACTCCCTCAATGATGACTGGAATAATATAAAAGACGCAATCATAAGATCTGCAGAGTCTAGCGTTGGTAATCAGCCCAAACCAAATAGAAATCCGTGGTTCGATGAGGAATGCATGAGAAGCATAGAACATAAGAACTCACTCAGGAAACAATATATTGATGTCGGGACCAGAGCCAAGCGACAAGCATACGAACAGGCCAGAAGAGAATCACATAGATTGTTAAAGAAAAAGAAGAGAAAATTTCTCAATAACATACTTCTGAAGATGGAACAAGACTTCGCCGAAAACAGGTCTCGAGAAGCATACAAAGATATAAACTTCTTCAAAAAGGGATTTAAGCCAACAACAAGTCTGTGCAAGGATGCTAACGGATATATAATTTCATCCAACGAAGAAATAAAGAACAGATGGAAAGAACACTTTGGCCAGTTGCTAAATCCAAACAGAGATGTTAGAGAGAATGCCACCTATATCCCCCAGGAGTCAGGTAATGAAGATCAGATATCGGTCGCACCACCAACGATTGTCGAAATAACGGCAGCTTTAAAAATACTTAAAAATAATAAGGCACCAGGGATTGATAATATACCAGCGGAGCTGTTTAAATATGGAAATGCACACTTAATAACCTGATTGTGCAACCTGATATCAAAAGTGTGGACCCTAGAAAAGATACCAGAAGAATGGCAAACAAGCATTATATGCCCTATTTACAAGAAAGGTGACAGGTTAAAGTGCGAAAACTTCAGGGGGATATCACTATTATGTACTGCCTACAAAATACTCACCATAATATTAAAAAGAAGACTTGAGCCATATGCTGAGAACATTCTAGGGGAATACCAGGCAGGCTTTAGAGCGGGTAGATCCACAACGGACCAACTATTCACTGTCCGTCAAATTTTGGCAAAATGTTGGGAGTTCGATATAGATATCTACCAGTTGTTCATTGACTTCAAGCAAGCATACGACTCAATAGATAGAGAAAAATTGTATGACATCCTCTTACAATTCCAAATTCCACCTAAATTAGTAAGACTCGTGAAAATGACAATGACCAACTCACAATGTAGAGTTAAGGTGCAGGGTGATTTAACAGAGACTTTTGCAATCACACAGGGATTGAAGCAAGGAGATAGTCTGGCTCCTACTCTTTTCAACCTCGCCCTGGAATACGTTATCCGCAGAACACCAGTTGACAATGGCTCTAATATATGTTTCAAAAGCAGTCAGTGGGATATGCGGATGACCTAAGTATACTTGGAAGAACCCAAACAGCCATTAAGGAAGTTCTCGACCCCCTGGTATCTGCAGCACATGCGGTGGGCTTAAAGATTAATAACGAAAAGACAAAGTTTATGATACAAAGCCGAAACGCACCTAATAGAACAAGAGGAAACGTGCAGCTAGCAGAGAATCACACATTCGAATCAGTCAATCAATTCACATACTTGGGATCTCATCTCACGGAATGCAATGAGGAAGCGGAGGAAATAAAGAAAAGAATCTCAGCAGGTAACAGGACATATTTCTCCTTGGTACCAGTGTTTAAATCTCGAAACGTCCATAGAAAAACCAAAATTATCCTATACAAGACAATTATAAGGACTGTGGTTACATATGGGTGCGAGGCGTTGACCCTCACAATAAAATCTGCTAAAGCTTTGAATATATTTGAGAGGAAAGTTCTCCGCCGCATATGTGGACCAGTGAAGGATGGGGAAGAGTGGCGTATAGGGCAAAACGATGAACTGTCCAGAATTTATGAAACACCCAGTATCTCAACATATATAAGACTATCGAGATTGAGATGGGCTGGACATGTTCAGAGAATGCCAAATATGCGAATTCCCAAGAGAATTATGACTGATCATCCAGGATGAAAAAGGAAGATAGGAAGACCCAGGTTGCGATGGCAGGACGAGGTGAGGAGGGATGCGGTACAGCTCCTAAGCATTACAAACTGGAGGACGGCAGCTGAGGACAGACGGGGTTGGAGGCAGAAGTTGAAGGAGGCCAAGGCTCGACTTGGGCTGTAGCGCCATCGAAGAAGAAGAAATGTAAAGCTCTTATTGGTTATTCAGTATAATGAACACTGTATTTTGTATGTCTTAGAAAATAACAAAAATAAACTATTGGAAATAATAATAATTGTTTACAATAATAACGTCGTACATTAATTTACTTTCTCTACTGTATAATATAATTAATTAGAAATAGGTTATTTTAAGAAATAGGTTATTTTCCAATATTCTAAGGTAGAGGCGTTTACACTGTGGAAATTCATTTTAATAAATTATTAAAATAACAATATAACTTATGTGGCAGTGTCCATACACCACACCAAATTAGTTTTTAGTTTAAACCCACCTGAAGAAGAGAACGGTAGTTCTTGAAACTAGTTGTGGAATAAAAATAAATAAGTGGAAATAAACAAAGTTATATTGTTATTTTCATAATTTATAGGTTATTTTCCTGTTAAATCACCTCTCCTGCCTCTTCAATCTGCCGATCGTACCACACTAGCTATTCCCATTCATTCTACCGAATTCCTCAGTTCCTCTTTTCAAGTACAATCAACAAGACCATGGATCACCTGAAGGGATGATATTACGACGTCTCAATCAATTCAACTCTTTTAAAACAATACGAAAGCTGGTATACCTCTCTAATAACTTTTAATTGACACCCCTCTCCATCCTCTCTCTCCTCCCACAACCTCTACCCCCTTCGTTTCTTTGTTGCTGTGTATTTACATTTAATAATGTTACGTATAGCCTCACGTTGCTATGGTTGGTTGGAAGAAATTGGCGTATCTCTCCGATAATACCTGATCCCTCTCCTTTTCCTTCCTTCCCTTTGCTACGTAATATTTATCCCTAAACACCTGATCTCGGTTTGCTCTTCTTATTCCTTCCCAATCCCTTTTTGTTGCTATGATGTTTTTCTTTTTATTTATCTTGGTGTTATGTATATTTTATTTGTTCTTTTGTAGCTTTCATTTTTTTATTGATGTACATGTATAATTCTGTCACTCTGTAATCTGGTTGGTTGGAAGAAATTGCCTAATGGCAATAAGCCCGCCAGTGTGCATTATAATTGTTTATATTATGTACAAAAAGTTAAATAAATAAATATTACAAAGTTGTATATGTACATCAACAAAAGAATGAAAGCGAGAAAAAAAAAACAAAGAAAATGTACATTATAATAAGATAATTATTAAAGACAAAAAAAACATCATAGCAAAAAAAGGACTGGGAAAGAATAAAGAGGGGAAATAGGGATCAGGTGTTAGGGGGTAAATAGACTGAGATGGGCGAGCCATGTACAAAGAATGTCGGAAAGACGGGTCCCCAGAAGGATTCTATATGGACATCTGGGTGGAAAAAGAAGGGTTGAGTTAGACGACGCAATATCCGGACTTAAGACTATTCCATAATCTTGCTGATTGTACTGTGAACGACGAGCTGACAAATTGTGTTATGCCCAGGAATGGATAGTGTCGTACGTTCAGCAGATCGGAGTGCAAGCCCATGATTGGATAAATAAGTGAATTTGTTTTTAAGGTACTGTGGCAGGTTTGGATTAGAGAGAATATTGTACAATAGTCACAGAATGTGTATATTGCGCCGCTGGCGTATCTTGTGCCAACGAAGAAGATTGCGATAAGATGATATGTGATCAAATATAGGAGTAAATGTATAAGTTATGAACTTGAAGGTTTTTTCTTTGACACAGTGGAAGTTCATAATTATAAATTGTAAAAAAAAACTTATAAATTGACACAGTTATATTCTACACTGAGTATTTTTATTTGCCTAAGCGCTTTCGCCAGTCACAGCTGGCATCCTCAGAGTATATAGTGTGCCTCTGAGGATGCCAGCTGTGACTGGAAAGCGCTTAGGTAAATAAAAATACTCAGTGTAGAATATAACTGTGTTTCAATTTATAAGTTTTTTTTTTACAATTTATATAAGTTATGAATTTGAAAAATCGATTTTTTCTAAGATTTACGTCAAAAATCAAATAAAGCCTTTTAATTTTCTGTCTTCGTGGAAAAAATATAATAAATTGACAAAAAATAAAATAAATTGCGATGAAAGCCTATTGATAAAACATTGTCTCATAATGGGAAACTCAATTTATCGATGTTTCAAATAAATTTTTATTAACAGCATTCATGTAAGAGCGAATTTGAATTATTATTGCAAAAAAAAATTCGTTAGGCGAGTGGTCCCTTTCGGGAGGCGAGTACTTTATCCGGGAATTAAATGAATAAATTTAAATAATCTGTTGGGGGCTTCGAGAGCTTGGGGGTAAAGAAAAGTGCTTCAAATTTGATATCAAATAATTCGTCCTTACGGCAGCGGTTTCTGGGAGAACGAAGAAAGGTAGGAGCGGAAAAGGTAGAAACACGAGGAGGAGAAGAAAAAGAAGAGATAACAGGATCAATTTAGGATATTTCCAACAACTTGTGACACCCGAGGGTGTTAAACATTGAGAACAGCATCTGGTAGGGGATGTTTTTAAGGAAAAAGACGAGAAAAAAATTGACATCGTAACTGGGTGACATGGCATTTGAAAATAATTAAAATACAGCTACACGCATCGGCAAATAACTTGGGAGAATAGGGTGACGGTTCACAACAATGTATGTGTGGATGCTACACGACACAACTAATTAATGTATACGTCAATGCATACGTCATTTGTCGGATGGTCTCGCATCTCATTCATATTAACTTGGGAGAATAGGGTGACGGTTCACAACAATGTATGTGTGGATGCTACACGACACAACTAATTAATGTATACGTCAATGCATACGTCATTGTCGGATGGTCTCGCATCTCATTCATATTAACTTGGGAGAATAGGGTGACGGTTCACAACAATGTATGTGTGGATGCTACACGACACAACTAATTAATGTATACGTCAATGCATACGTCATTTGCCGGATGGTCTCGCATCTCATTCATATTAACTTGGGAGAATAGGGTGACGGTTCACAACAATGTATGTGTGGATGCTACACGACACAACTAATTAATGTATACGTCAATGCATACGTCATTTGTCGGATGGTCTCGCATCTCATTCATATTAACGAAGATGGCCGAAGGACATCAAATCCTGTCATCCTGAACCGAATAAGCAGCGCGGTTTCCCATTCGTATATCAACCGGCAAGGTGACTACAGTGTTAACTCTTTAGTAATAATCGTAAAATTAATACTGACCCAAACGTCGCGAATATCTGCAAATTTATCAAGTATAATATTGTAACTTATTTAAACCGAAACTAGATGTAAATCATGTA
This sequence comes from Molanna angustata, assembly GCA_963576475.1. NCBI lineage: Eukaryota > Metazoa > Arthropoda > Insecta > Trichoptera > Molannidae > Molanna > Molanna angustata. Next base: position 6,035,074 of record OY754970.1, on the reverse strand, counting down.
AGTTATCTTTTATTTTGAAACCCTTGATCACTCAAGTACTATTTCTATTTCTGACTGTTAAACTGATTGTTAAATTGCAATATCTTGTTTAGTGATGTAGGTATGTTATTGGGAAGTTATTTGAACACGCACTTAAAATCGCAACCTTCTGATATATTATATTCTCAATTAAATAACAACCCCAATAGCATCTATCCCTAAATATCTCTCTTCTTCTTTTTCTTTGTTTCCTCACTACTGAGGGTCGTGATCCATGGAACCGCAAATGGACAGCATAAATCGTCTCCAATCATCTCTGCTCACCGCCGAACAAAGCCGGTTGCAGACCAAAAAAGCTAAGCTAAGTTAGTTTAGCTTAGCTCGCATAGCTGAGGTCGTTTTTCATACAAGTGTGCAGACCGCAAACTGTGAGCTAGTATGAAAAATGACCTCAGCTATGCGGCCTAAGCTAAATTAACTTAGCTTGGCTTTTGGCCTGCAACCCGCTTAAAGGTCATCTCCTTGATCTGGTCATCTCATTGTGTAGGAGAATGAATAATATATACACATGTATAGAAATAGTATAAATATCCAATATGTTCTCCGTACATCAATTAAAAGATTACAATACTATCAAAAATATAACTAAGTACAAATTGCAGTCATATTATAGATTTCATAGATCAATAATCATATGTGCATGTGTGTGTGTGTACGTGCATGGGTGCGTGCTGCACGTACACACACCTAAGTGATAATCTTATGATAATCGTGTTTTCAGTATTTGAGCGAGTTAATTTCCAATTGAAAGTGTGATCGGTGTGTTTGTTGCATTTTATTTTGATCTTTTAAATAATTGAATTATTTAAACTCCGCCATTGCCAGTCCCAAGCCCGGATGCAAAAGGAGGAGGGTTCTTAGGTGAGGTCAGCAGCCTACCTGGGGTAAAAGAAATAGCAAGCTCACAGCCCGGAAAACCAAGCCTCGGAACACGGTGGATCCCCAAAACCGACCAATGCATGGAAAAGGAAAAAACGGGATGGCAGCGGATGGGGAGATAACAAATGGCAGACCCCCTGGAAGACCACCCAAAAGATGGAAGGATAGCTGGACGTCCACTTCACAAGAGCAGGCTCCGAGAATAACAGGATACAGTCCTAACTAAAGCAGAAGAAGAAGAAGAAGAAGAATTATTTAAGTATCTTTTTGCACACAATATAAACAAATATACTGCGTAGTGGCCGGCTTATTGCCATTAGGCAATTTCTTCCGACCAACTTTCTGAGGCTGGCCTATTATGATATGGGATATGAAAAGCGGAATAGACCGGCCTCAGCAAATCCTCAATCGGAGGCCCTGACGTGTGTGGTTGGATTCTCGGGGGCAGTGGTTGAACCCGATGGATGGTGGATATTTTGTGTTTGTCCGATGTTGCGGCTGCGTCCGGTGGTGAACAGGGCCAATGAGCTCTATAGCGTCGCCGGCGTGGAAGTGGATCGCGATCTCCCTCGGCCTCAGCAAAGGTGGGTTGATGTAATTGTCCCCGTGGCTAGAAGTAGATGGGACCAAAAAGCCCAAGAAAAGACGAGTGGAAGTTCTTAGAAGAGATACATCTAGCAGTGGAGAGATGATATTGAATTGATACTGTTTACTATCGGTCACTACTAGGTGACCATCTTTGGAGCGCAACAAGACGTCATGCAGCGCTAAATATCTCGCTGAGGCACAAATACAACCTCCTTTTTAAGACCCAGCGCTTCTTCTTCCTCTAGACATTCGGTAGCCAGGTGGTTTGGGGTCTTCCCCTCCACACAACAGCCATAGAAAGGCACTTAAAACTGGATTGTTTTGATAACTGTCAACAAATTTAGTAATCAATTGTTATCGGATTTGAAGAGAAGATGCTCTGAAGGTGAGTAATTTAGATATCTTGTATAATGATTCAATCGAATGTTGTGGAGATGTACACTATGTTGAGGGTGAAATGCGGGTACTTTGGTCTGGGGAGACCACTTAGGGTTAATTAAATAAGGCTGCGAGGTGCGCGGGAAAGTATTAAAATGCTCAGAGGTCGCCAGACAGAGGGAGCTTGGGGGGGGGGTCGGTAAAGGGATACAAGGCGACCCCTCAACAAGGGATGATTCAACAAGTAGATATTATTTGTAAAAAGGGACATTAACATCGTATAATACCAAAAAATATTACGGGGTAACCATTACCTGATAATCCAGATGAATTGAACCAGAATGGACAAAGAAAGAAAATGAAAGCATCTTTTTTCTTTTCTACAAATGAATGAAGATCGGTAAACATTTCAACGTAACAATAATATTTAAAAATAACGTAGACCAAATGAATAATTCAAAAAGAGATTTTATTTCATTTTTACTTCATGAATAATCATTAAAGGTTATATGTCAAATATTCACTTAAAAACATCACAATAAATATTGTTAAATAAATAAATTAAGTAAATACTGTTCTGTTTGTCCGGGCAAAGAATCGGGTCTGCTTTGCTAGCGTTCTTTGCTAAAAAAACATCTTTCTCAACTAAAAATTTATTGGCTCATGACAGGGATGGAAATCCAATATTTGCTATGTAACCATAAAAATATTTCATCAAAAACCCAATCCTTTCATTACATTATATTTTCGTTACTAAATTCACGATAGTAAAACAAATTGATTTAAGAAATATAATTATAAATAAAAATGACCTAATATCTACAATTTTTTTTCCACCAGATCAGCTCGTAAATTGAATCACTTAATGACAAATTTTATACATCTCAATATAGACGAAGTTGGAATATTATAGGAGAACCAGAAATTCAAGGCACCTACAGGGCTTACGAACTCAAGGTCTGATTTACGTGATCACTTTATGCGCTTGCGCAACGTTCACCAATTATGTATTCTTATTGAGTTCTCTATCAAACCATTTTTTAAAGTTCTACACATTTAAATCATAAAAATCTGTTCATTTGAAAATAAGCTGAAAACACCAAAATTTGTCATACAACATCATTGAATCCCGACAGCGAAAAAAATCCAATGTTTGCGAACTATGATAATATTTTATTTGAATGGTTTTGTTATTAAGATGTTTGTACACATAAACAAGACATGATAAAATTCAATAACAGTAATGCATACGGCAAACGTGATACACCAATATTCTTAAAAATTAAGCAATCATTACGCTATTCCATAAAAAAGTGGTAAGTTAAATAATATAAGGTATGATCAAATACTTTAATCGGACATCGCACTGAATAGCATCAAACAATACATCGACAATTGCTATAAAATGAAATCAAACACAACCGAGGCAATTCGACTGCGAAAGGTTTTACTTGTTAAAAAAATATATGAAAGAAAGACAGAGAAAAAGCGGGCAGATGAAATAATTGAAAACAACAAGAATCTGCTGAACAAGCAGACATAGGGTTATCCAAAAATAATTTTAATCTTTGACCGATCTCTGGGTTCTCCTCTCGAGCAGACTTGTGTCAAATATTTTCATTCCATCACTGAAGACGTTTTAATAATTGTCTGCAAAGATTTGTTTGCAAAGTAATTATTAAACGTTTTAGTATAAAAAACACAGGTTTTGAATTAAGTTCTCGTTACTTTTTGCAGCTTTGAGTATTGTCCGACCGAATGTCGAATTTTGGCTGAAGCCGAACCATAAGAATATCGATATAAACTATGGATTTTTGAAATACCCCTCCAACTAAGAAGGCAATTTCAATCAGATAAATTTGTATTCAAAAGATTAATGTGTAAAGGATATACTTTAACGTGTTATGACTTCTACGATTAATACACAGTGCGAAAATCGTATTTGCAGCACTTGCGATAAAAGTGATTGCATAGTGGAAGAATATGAGAAGCCATACCGATTTGGGGTCGATTGTTTTGCAAAATAAGCGTTTTCAGTCTATGGTCTTAACACTTTAGTAGTTAATCACGTTAGTGATACGCAAATTTGAGACCAATACTAAGGTGTTAATGGTCTTGCACCTCCGGTCTTGGACGAAATTGCGTCTAGATTTTAATTCAAATTCACTGACACTGACCGCTTTGACACGTTATTAGTTCACAACGCTGAATTTTTCAGCTCTTCCTTTGAAGTGCGTTCAGGAATACGGTGGAATAATTTGAGTCCTGATATAACTTCTTCAAACTCGCTTTCCATTTTGAAGAAAAGACTAAAGCAGGGATATCTCTCCGAAAATACCTGATGACCCTCTCCTTTTCCTTCCTTCCCTTTGCTACGTAATATTTATCCCTAAACACCTGATCTCGATTTCCTCTTCTTGTTCCTTCCCAATCCCTTTTTTGTTGTTATGATGTTTTTTTCTGTTTTTTTTATTTATTTATCAATATTTTGGCCTTTATAATAGCTACACACGGCCTCCCCCTACACAAGCTTTGTCAGCTTTAAGAGGGAGGCGATGTTGTATAAGATTAGGTTATGTATGTATTATATTGTTTTATTATATGTATTTTTTTTTGTATTGTAATAAATAAATAAAAAATAAAATAAAATTATCTTGGTGTTATGTATATTTTCTTTGTTCTTTTGTAGCTTTCATTTTTTGTTGATGTACATGTATAATTCTGTCACTCTGTAATCTGATTGGTTGGAAAAAATTGCCTAATGCCAATAAGCCCGCCAGTGTGCATTATATTTGTTTCTATTATGTACAAACAGTTAAATAAATAAATAAATTAGTAAACTTTTCAACCAATTTTAAAAAAAGGAGGTAATCAATTCGACGTGAATTGTTTTTTTATGAATATTTAGCGATAATTATTTTCCGCGGTTACGGATTTCGATGATATTAATTAGAAAGGAAGTAATCTCATAATTGGTCATATTTGAATTTAGTCAAGATCTGATGATGGGATCCACGAGGAATTCATTAAGGGGCAGGGTAAGGCAATGTAGGCGAGTCAAATGCAAAATTTGAAACTATTGTATGAGAATGTACGTCCTTAAAGATTACAATCGTGTGCGCCCAAGTTAGTGAATTTGAATTGAGCGTTACATAAAATACTATGGTTTATTTGATTTTACAAAAAAGTGAGAACAATGTGTGAAAACGTATCGAGCGAATGTTTAGATTTATAAAATATCTATCATTTAAAGAAACATTCATGTTTCTAAGCCTTATAAGTTTTGAGTTATGGATTAAAAATCTGAGAAAACAGGTACTATTAAAAAAAATACTATGAACAAAGTACACAAAATAAAAAAAGTGTATAAGGCCAATGTATAGACAAATAATGAGAAAATAATATATATTTTTGTTGAAGACGTAACTTTTAAGAGTAAGGCGAAATGAGCTTCCAAAAAGTACCTTGGAGCCTGATGACGCGGATATGTAATATAAAGAAAAAGATAAAGTAGAAATGAAAAGTGGACTGTATTTTTAAAGGGCGTTTCGTTGCAACCACTGCAAGGCAAAGGAAGGATAAAGGAACACTCACTTACTTGACTTTTCCTTGGTGCTCTGCCTTGTTAGATGGTCACAACTTGGTAGGATCCCATTCACACACACGCGGTAAGAAAACAATTATGGCGAATTTCGGTGAGTTATGAGGAGCGGTAAAACGGGTGAGATGTGGGTGGTGTCGACAGGACGCGGTTTGAAAGGAGACTGATTTTGGATGTAGGGTGGGCAGCAGTTGCAACAATATTATATGTCATTTGATATAAAAAAAATGCGACAATAATTATAATGACATATTGGCGTCAACATTTTCCCCGCCCTTAAAGGGTCACCTTTAAAAAAATTAAATGCGTGATGCGAATATGTATGATGCGATGCGTGGAAGTTTAAATAAAAGTGAAATGCGTGATGCAAGTATGTATGATGCGATGCGTGGAAGTTTAAATAAAAAAAAATATATATAACAAAGTAAATAATGTTAAATATATATTAAATATAATAAGATAAAAATAAAATATATGAACAATACAAATATAAGATAAATCATTGTGTTGGTAGAGGACACAAACGTGTTACCGGTCGCACGAGTGTGCCCCTTGCAGTTTTAACAGTGACAACGCGAATAATATTGTCTTTTGAAGGATGTACCTTTTCAATTATACCCAAAGGCCATGAAAGAGTTGGAGAACTGTCATTATTTATTATAACGATCGTTCCAACCTCAATTGGAACGGATGGTCTATTCCACTTTTGTCGCACCTGCAGCTGATGTAAGTATTCAGTTCTCCAGCGACGCCAGAAAGACTGTACTAACTGATCCAACAGACTATGTCTTTGAAGCAGATTGTTCGCGGTTGACTCCACATAAGGTGCTGGTAGAGCGCGAAGCGGTAAGGTATTTAAAAAATGAGCCGGCGTTAGAGCTGAAAGCTCAGAAGGGTCAGCGCTGAGTACAGTGAGAGGGCGTGAATTCAACAAACACTCTACCTGTGTCAGAACAGTAATCAACTCCTCGTAACTGAGGATTTGTTGTCCAATCACTTTGAACAGGTGATTTTTTACTGATTTTACTGCACTTTCCCAACATCCACCAAAATGTGGTGCAGCAGGCGGTATAAATTTGAACTCTATGCGATTTTCAGAAAGCTCCTTTTCAAAAGGAACGCGATATTCTTTTGAAATAAAATTATATAACTGTCGTAAATAATTCCTGGTACCTACAAAATTTCTAGCGTTATCTGAATATATATATTTTACTGGGCCACGACGTGACAGAAAACGTTTTAAAGCGGAAAGAAAACTAACCGTACTGAGATCAGTTGCGACCTCGATATGTAGAGCGCGTGTTGTCAGACAGGTAAATATGCAAAGATAGGCTTTGCGACTCTTAACGCCACGAGCGCGTATAGGTGTATAATTTATAGGTCCTGCGTAGTCACATCCTGTATGAATAAAGGCTTTTACTGATGGGGTTACACGTTGAACGGGAAGGTCTGACATCAATGGAAATTGTGAACGTGGCTTTGACTTAAAACATATGTTGCATTTATTTATTCTGGTGCGTATAACACGCCTAGCTGCTAATATCCAGAACCTTTGTCTTAATATTGACATAAGAAGTTCAGGGCCAGCATGTAAATATTTCTTATGGTAATAGTCTACTATTGATTCGACAATTGAATCGTGGCGGGGAAGTATAATTGGATGTTTATGTGCGTATTTCTCGGCTGAGTTGCATAAACGACCACCGACGCGGATAATGTCATCACTTAAAAAGGCCTTAAGTCTCAAGAAAGCGGAAGAGCAATTTTTCTCAGCTCGTAAATGTTTAATTTCTATTAAAAAATGCCTACGTTGTATATCACGGACTATCATTTGCTCAGATATCTCCAAATCGGCTGCGGTAATTGAAAATAAGGGTCTACGCGGAATTCTTTTGATAAACTTGCCTACGTATGCTACGACTCGGAGAAGCTTACTCCAGGAGGATACGCGAGAGGCGAGGTCCTGAATAACAGATCTAACTTCAGAATCTGTAGTGACAGGGTAAGCGGTTATCTTTTCTTCCGGCAAGTTTTCCACTTCAATGTTCTTGCCCTTGTTCACAGGCCACTGCGAAGGATCTAACACAAGCCAAGGCGGACCCTGAGACCAGAGTGGATGATGGGATAGCTTTCCAGGCAACAAGCCACGTGACAAACAATCTGCAGGATTGTCACTTCCGGCAACATGGAAAAAATGCTTTGCGGGAAAATTATCAAGTGTCTTAACGACACGATTGGCAACAAATATTTGCCAGCGGTGCGGTGAGGAGTTAAGCCAACATAGCGTTACTTGAGAATCAGTAAACGCATATACTTCAGAAATTGGAAAGCGTTGATTATAAGTATCATATACACGTCTTAGTAGTTTTGATAACAATTCAACCGCGCAGAGTTCAAGCCGTGCAATAGATAATGTCTTAACTGGCGAAACCTTTGACTTGGCACAAACGAGCTGAATGCACACTGGCTGATTAATATTTGTAGTGTGTGTATACACTACTGCCCCGAATGCGCTCTCGCTTGCGTCTGAGAAGCCTATCAAACGAACGATGCTACTTTCAAATATTCCTAAATGACGTGGTATCTTTATTTCATTTAGTAATGGGAGTTCTGAGCAGAATTTTTCCCACGTATTTATGATATGGCCGGGCGGTTTTTCGTCCCAATCTACCTTTGAGAGCCATAATTCTTTAATCAGCAATTTTGCAAATAAGACCACGGGTGCTACGAAACCCATTATATCCCATATCCTTGCCACAGTAGCTAATATAACGCGTTTAGTACATGTTTTATTAGGAGCGGTAATTTTGAATTCAAAATTATCATTTACTTTTGACCAATTCAAGCCTAAAATCTTTTGTTGCATGACCTTATCAAATTCGACAGTTTCGCTAGCTCTATGTGTCACGGGAATGCTATTAATAACATTAGCAGAATTACTGCTCCACTTTATTAAATCAAACTGGCCACGTTTAAACAATTCAATTAACTGACTAGATGCGGACACTCCCTGTTCTTCGGTCATAACACTAAAAACGACATCGTCCATATAGATATAATTGTTAGCAATTTCTTTTGCGAGAGGAAACAAGTCACCGTCATCTTTGACGAGTTGCTGAATGACGCGAAGCGCGTGGTATGGACTAGACTTGAGACCAAAACAAACTCTATTAAACTGGTATGTAGTAAGCTGATCCTGAGGTTTAAAACGATAAATAATCCGTTGGAAACGACGATCCCGAGCATTCATTATGATTTGTAAAAACATTTGCTTGCAATCTGCAGAGAGTGCTATGTGGAATAACCGAAAATTTAAAATAATGGTAAACAGATCACCTTGTAAATTCTGGCCGCAGTGGAGGACATCATTGAGTGATAATCCCGAACTAGTTTTACAGCTTGCGTCGAGAACCATACGTAGTTTGGTTGTGGACTTATCTTCGCGTACTACGCCGTGGTGTGGTATAATATATAAGGGATAGTTAAAATTATCTTCAGCCGGCGCGGGTGATAAATATCCTTTGTCCAGATATTCACGAATAACTGTATCATACGCAGATCGGAACACATGAGAACTTTCGAGTTTCCTCTCAAGACTCAAGAAACGCTTCTTTGCGGTATCAAAAGAATCTCCGAGCGAGAAAACGTCACCACGAAAGGGTAGCGCTACTATGTATCTGCCATCGCTATCCCGCTTGGTAGTTTTTTGAAAGAAATATTCGCACTCAATCTCCTCTGGAGAATGAGTGGGCGGTGTGGCGGTAGGCAATTCATCAATCTGCCAGAAGCGTTTGATTAAAGTATTTATTTCTAATTCATTATCATCACATAATGTGCTACAGCAAGCTACGGTCATGTTATCGCGTTTTAATAAAACGGGAGCTCTTCCCATGACAACATAGCCGAGAGTGGTTTGTATAGCTCTAGGGATTGTTTCGGAATGACCCTTTACTATATTAGGTAACAGAAGTTGTGAAAACAGCGAGGCACCGATCAAGACATCAATCTGTGCCGGAGTGTGAAACGCATCATCTGCGAGCGGGAGCCCATTAAGAAAAGGTAACGCGGAGATGTCGATAGGTATGGAAGGCAAATTGTCCGTAATTTTATCCACAACAAGAGAAGAAATATTGTATTTCACCTCTTTATTGTATTTTGATGCAAATTGAAAATTAACAATTCCCTTAGTACTTTTTTCAGAGCCTCCGATGCCTTTCACTGCTATATTCTTCATGTTTATATTTAATTTAAGCATATTACAACATTCTAACGTCACGAAGTTACTTTGAGATGCGCTGTCCAGTAAGCAACGAATATTATGTTCCACCCCATGAACATCGTGAACAATTACGACGGCCGTAGCTAGTAAAACCGTAGTGTATTCGCTACCTTTCGCAGCAAATGAGTGACCATCGTTTGTTGTGCTCGCATTGACGTGTGGCGACGGGTCAATCGAAGTCGAACAGAGCGCGAGTTCCGTATTATGCACGGCGACGGCGGCGGTTGAAGTAGAGGCAGCAACATGCGCCTGTTGGGGTGGCGGATTTGATCTCGAATCTAAATGTAGTAAACTATGGTGGTTACCATTACAGATTTTACACTTAAATTTCGAATTACATTTTCCAGCTCTGTGCCGACCACTTAGGCAGTTTACGCAGCCAGAGCGCTCTTTTATTAACCTAAAACGAGCGTTCGGAGTCATGTCAATAAACTCTGGACACTTATAAAAATTGTCATGTGCGATATCCTTACATAAACATTTATATGCATCGGACACTGCGACATATGATTGCGGTTGTGAAAACTTTACTCGATTGTTATTGTTTGTGTTTAATTTTGCGGACGAATTGGTACATCGCTGTAATATTTTGGCTTGTTGCTTGACAAAATCAACCAAACTTAATAATGACGGAATTTTATCCTGGCGTGAATGTAATTCAAATGCCCGAACTGTTTCCGAATCTAATTTCTTTTGTGATATGTGAAGGAAAATAAAATCGGTTAAATCTGGAAGTTCTAGGTATTTTAAAGCGTTTATGGCGGTAATATGACGATCTAAAAATGTTTCTAAATTTTGAACAGAAGCGGAAGAAAATGATTTTCCATCCAATATTTGATTAAGATATGTACTGGCTAGCATGCGTTTATCTTGATACTTATCAATTAGTGATTGTAATATAAGTTCATAATTATTTGAAGACTGATTTATACCGGCAAAAGCGGATTGAGCCTTGATTGAAAGCTTTCCCAGTAAGTAATACAATTTATCAGTATCCGAAAGAGTTGGGTTATCGTGAACTATACTTTTAAAACTTTCATAAAATCTTGGCCACGATCTGATGTCGCCATCGAAAGACATTAATTCAATAGGCGGCAATGTAGGTCTCGATCTCAATAACGGAGCGTTTTTTAATACGTCATTTTTTAAATTAGATTCTATTTTTGACAATACAGATTTCACACTCCAGTACATGTCCTCGAATGAATCCCACGTATCTAGTTCTGGTTCGCCATTGTTTACTTGGATGTTTAAAATATTATATTCATTGAGCGTTTTTTCGAACTCAACACGTAGCGTATCTATACAAATGGCGGCAGAAATTAAATCGATATTGTCTTGTTCATTCCGCACCTTTGTAGAGCGATCGTAAATCATCTGCAAGCGCGCAAAAATGGAATTCCGTTTTGATAATTTTAATTTCAATAACATGCTTTTATCATCATCTAATTCAAGAATTTCCGCTTGCTTCGATTGAGGTCTCTTAGCCATATCGAAATATAAAAGGTAAAGATAAAATAATATTTATTTAATAACTTAATAACAATTTCAATGTAATTTCGTATGTATAATGTTTAGTAGTCGGCGCAGATTCCGCTTGGTTCCGTCCGCCGAATTCTAAACTGCGTATGCAAGCAATGTAGGTACCTATTCGACTCAATGCATTCGAGAAATTTCGCTGATCGGCTGATGGCGTTGTGACAAATAACTTACTATCGTATTGTAGGGAACTACAATACAATATTTATTTCTGTGCGATGTATTAACAACAAAATAAGTATTATACGTACTATTTTATAATGCGAATTTTTTTTTTTTTTTTTTTATGAATAAAATAAATATGTAAATATATATGTGCGGGGTTAATTATGCACTAAAATAGTGCTTACGATAAAAATATATATGATGCGGGTTAGTTATATTATAAATACGAGTAATCCTTTATAAGTTATGATACAAATGCGTATGTTATATATAATGCGAATATATAAATAAATATACTTAATATAATATACATAAATATATTTAATTGTCGTATTTGAAAGATAAACGGTTCAAGAATAATACCTCAAAGTATTGGTATATCCGGCTCGAAGGACCATAAAATGATGACGCGGATATGTAATATAAAGAAAAAGATAAAGTAGAAATGAAAAGTGGACTGTATTTTTAAAGGGCGTTTCGTTGCAACCACTGCAAGGCAAAGGAAGGATAAAGGAACACTCACTTACTTGACTTTTCCTTGGTGCTCTGCCTTGTTAGATGGTCACAACTTGGTAGGATCCCATTCACACACACGCGGTAAGAAAACAATTATGGCGAATTTCGGTGAGTTATGAGGAGCGGTAAAACGGGTGAGATGTGGGTGGTGTCGACAGGACGCGGTTTGAAAGGAGACTGATTTTGGATGTAGGGTGGGCAGCAGTTGCAACAATATTATATGTCATTTGATATAAAAAAAATGCGACAATAATTATAATGACATATTGGCGTCAACAGAGCCTATCCCGTCACCTTAAATCCTGAAATTTGCATGTTTAGCTGTAATTCTTTACCACGTCATCCAAAATCGATGATTATTTTTTCGTTAGAAAAGGATTACTTCTGAACTTGGTCAAAAAATCCGATTTTGAGAATCATGAGGAATCATCAAACTCATTAATTTGCGAAGGTACAACACACATATAAAAACATTATGAGAAAGACATTTTTTATATAAGCGATAATGAACTATAAACTCCAATTTTTTATACACATAAAAAAATGTTCAATAAGAAGGAAAATTACCGATTCGAAAGTAAACAGATTCGATTAAAATACGGGTAAAATGCCAACGGGCAAATTTTCCTCTTGTTACTACCTCATTTGGATAAAATTTTAATAAAAAAAAAACAAATTTCACGATTAGTCTACATTTTTGATCAATTTATTAGTTTGTGAAGGTCGGCAAGTAATTATTTATTATAGGTAAATATTTTTCCATACAGGTTTGGGAAAAAAAGTCCATAAATTAATAAGTAGGTACTAAAGCCTTGGGCATCAAGTTTCGTACAAAAATAGTGGCATACATATTTATATAAGCATCTTAGGGTATAAACAACCAAAACTGTAATGACGATGGTGAAATTGTGACACGCAAACTATTTTTACTCCCAGACACTACTATGTAAAAGAGAAAACTTACGATTCTGCCATTTTTCAAGTCTATTTGTATTATTTCAAATTCTCCACAAACATTACATATGTAGAGATTAAATACTAGAGGATTGTCGTCCACCAGGAAGACCACCGAAGATATAGAGATAAAATTGGATATCCTCATTCCAAGACTAGGACTGAATTCCTGTGAATAAATCATAAATCTATTGGAAGAAGCATTGTTAAAATGTCCTATGGCAAATTCCATTCCGGAAGAAATATCGTAAATAGATGATTTAAAAAGTAACTGTACCTACGTAGGCACCTGCCCCCCTGGACAACGTGTCATTTAGCTCAAGAAAATATAACTCAATGTATGGAACGTCACGTGACAACTGTCACTTCCATACATTGAGTACCTAATATTTTCTTGTTTCTTTTCTTGAGCTAAATAACACGTTGTCTACAGTAATTGATATTTATAAGATTGAAGTACAATAATAGTTATACAAATTAACCACAACGTGAGAGCACTATAAACGATCAATCCAGCCCCGGCCTTACCCCAGAGGTTTGTATGGATCTCCCAACTCCCGAAGAATGCCGAACTCCTGATTCGTGCAAACTCGTAAAATGCCTTTCAGCTATAAAGATTGTCTGTTGTAAGGCGCAACATCAATATATTACAATTAACATAGTAATCGTAAATAGAACAGGCAAAATAACATATCACAAAGTTCAACAATGAGTTTTATCCATTACGAATGTTGCCTTTATATGTGAGATGAGACTGGTGTGTGGGCATAAACGCACATGTCATGCTTCCTTTTTATAAAGTAAGGCACACCCACACACCTGTCGCTGGTTACCCCAAATTGTGAGGCTACGTCTTGATGGTATGTATGTGTATTTATTGTTTAGAAAATGTTTTCAGAATTAAGCGGTGGTCACTACATACTCGTGTCGTCAACGTGCGGATATGGGTTACGAATTACGAATTTCCTTTTTTTTAATTTAAGGGTAACGCAGCGCGTAAATCACGAAAAATAATAGGACAAAAGGCCGCTTCGGTTCCCAAATCAATGACGTCATTATATTTTTCTTCTCGTAAACAATATTTTCCATTCCGTATTATTAAAACGCAACCGATATGAAAGGGAAACACTCGAGGTATGAAGGGCCCTCGATGAGAGGTATTCATCAGATTATTCCCCGGGCCAATATTATCTGCCCCAGCTAATTGCCCAAATCATATTCATCCCAGACGATAATTTTGATATGATCTCTTCTTCCACTCGACCCGAAGGCGGTAGCGGTCCTTGATCTAGGTTCTGTTTCGGAAACTTCCAACTTCCAAATGTATAGGTACATATTATTCAAATACCATGATTAAGAAGGTCTGTGTTTTAGTTTCAATTAATATACATAAATTTTTCCTACAACGGGAATCTAACTTGTCACAAAGCGAGCTAATTTGATATTTAAATACCTACTAAAATCCTTTGAATAATTCATCGCCCCGCAAGGCTGATAAGAAAATTCACTCGATACGTTTAGCAACAAATGATAGATAAATGTATTATTTTATTTTATCTTTGAGTATAAAACGTGTTACTAACTATAAAGCATTTCAGGGGGGCAAGTCTGGTTCGACCGGCGAAATCAAAACCCTAGTGATTACCCATATCATGGATATAATTATCTTATGAAGTTCTATGACATCTAAAGATACTGTAGAACTCCATATAATAATTATATCCATGATATGGGTAATCACGAGGGTTTTGATTTCGCCGATTGAACCAGACTTGCCCCCCAGAAATTGTCATTTTTTGTATTGAGGTAACAAAAATTATATACTTTAAATGACAATGGAGACGAAGTTGGGATATTATAAGAGAACCAGGAATTCAAGGCACCTACAGGGCTTACGACCTGTCATTAGCTGGTTTACGTATTCACTTTATGCGCATGCGCAACGTTCACATATTATGTTTTCATATTAAATTCCCTATTGATCCGATTTTTGCCGATTTTTGCAAGTTCTTATTACACTCACAACACATCGCTCAGGAGTGGATGGAAATAGGCTGAAGAATAAGAAACAATGGGGTTATTCATCATCATCACTGGCTCTACAGCCCGTTGTGGACCTTGGCCTCCTCCAGCATTCGTCGCCATCTTCCTCTATCCTGACAGGCACTCCTCCAATCCCTTATTCCAACTGCTTCTACGTCCCGCTGCACACCATCCAGCCATCGGAGTTTGGGTCTACCGACACTACGTCTACCTTGGGGCTTTAAATAAATGATCCTTTTTGGCACTCTTTCATCACTCATTCTTTGGACGTGCCCTGCCCATCTCAGCCTCCCTGTTTTGATGATTTTTACGATGTTTGGTTCTTTGTAAACATTGTAGACCTCTGTGTTGTGTCGTATTCTCCAAACTCCGTTTTCCTGGATTGGGCCGAATACTTTTCTGAGTATTTTTCTCTCAAACACCAGTAGAGATGTCTCATCTTTTTTACTCAGTACCCAGCATTCAGAGCCGTATGTCAGTACAGGACGTAGTAATGTTTTGTAAATGGTGACCTTTGTTTTCCTCGACAACACCCGAGATGCAAGATGTCTTCTTAAACCATAGAAGCATCTATTAGCCATGAATATTCGGCGCTTGATTTCAGTGGATATGTCGTTCACATCAGTCACCATTGATCCCAGATAGGTGAAACTTCTAACGGATTCTATTGTGTGAGAGCCTATATTGATTGTAGTGGGGGTCTGGTTATTGTGAACAGTTTTGGTGACTGGCATATATTTAGTCTTACTAGCGTTGATGTGAAGGCCCATTCCATTAGCAGCCCTCTCTAGCTCAACAAATGTCTCCGTCATTGCCCGCTGTGATCTACCAATTACGTCAATATCATCTGCGTACCCCAGTACTTGGGTTGCTTTATAGAATATCGTCCCAGTTGTTTCTATTCCAGACTCTCTCACGCATTTCTCCAAAGCAATGTTAAAGAGCAGACAAGCCAGGGCATCTCCTTGACGAAGGCCATGTAATGCATAAAACGGTTCAGAAGTGTCGCTTTGAATCCGAACTCTACACTGCGATTGGACCATAGTGAGCCTTACCATCCTTATGAGTTTGTTTGGAATTCCCAGATACTTCATCGCCTCATACAAGTGCGCTCTGTTGATACTGTCATAAGCAGCTTTGAAATCGATAAAAAGGTGGTATGTGTCGATATTATATTCCAGGGTTTTTTCCAGTATTTGGCGGAGAGTGAATATTTGGTCTATAGTGGATCTTCCTGGGCGGAATCCGCTTTGATACTGTCCCACCAGTTTTTCTGCGTATGGTAGTAGTCTGGCAAAAAGGATGCTGGCAAACATCTTATAGCCTGTATTTAGGAGGGTTATACCGCGATAGTTAGTACATTCCATTGCATCTCCCTTCTTATGTAGGGGACATACAACTCCCATCTTCCAGTCGTCAGGCAAAGTTTCGAGACTCCACGCCCTCTCAACCATTCCATGCAGTATTGTAATCAAACATTCTCCTCCGTATTTGAGAAGCTCGCTAGGGATATCATCATGACCTGGGGATCTATTATTTTTTAAGCATTTAAGTGCTGTTCTGACTTCTGTCATACTTGGAGGCAGCATATTGTCATCTTCCTCAGTGTACAAATTATCTATGTCATTATCAGTAGTGTCACTATCATTATTTAAGAGATCTTCAAAATGCTGGGCCCAACGCTTCAATATATCCACCTTATCATTCAATATTTCACCATTCTTGTCTTTGCATGCAGTCATTCTCGGCTTATACTCTTTTCGCTGATGATTTAACTTCTGGAAGAATTTCCTGCATTCTTTCTGAGAGTTGAGATTTTCCAAATCATTGATTTGTAGTTGTTCCCATTCCTTCTTTTTCTTCCTGTGAACCCGTTTCTCCTCTCTTCTTCTCTGTTTATATTCATCTGTTGCACTTCTGGTATTTCGTTGCTGCTGTTTGAGATATGCTTCATTCTTCTTTCTCGTTGCCTCTGCACATTCGTTGTCAAACCACTCATTTCTTCTTTTTGGGTCAATTTGTCCAAGTACTTCAGTTGCAGTATTTCTAATAATACTTTGGCATTCGTTCCATAAGTTATTAGGATCTTGGTTTTCGTTGACTTCTATTAATTTCCTGCTTAGTCCTTCCATGTACTGATTACGCTTATCATGGTCTTTTAGTGATTGTGTATTAAATTTTGTAGATTTTGTTGACTTGTGCATCTTAGCCATTGATATTCTGGCTCTTATCTTATTAATTACCAGGTAGTGATCTGAATCAATGTTTGCACCACGGTATGTTCTACAATCTAGAAGGTTTGATGCGTGTCTACCATCTAACAGTATATGGTCTATCTGGTTACAGGTCACTCCGTCTGGTGACTTCCAGGTGGCTTTATGAATCGACTTATGTTTGAATAGTTTGAATGGGGTTATTAGGGGCGAGTTTTATGTGGAATGGTTTTGATTGATGGGACTAAAAGAGATTAATAAATTTGGTGTAAGTAATGGTGAATGCTTTATTTTTGATTTTGATATAATGACCAAAATGGTTTTAATTGCCTGATTTCTTTGTTAATAATAATAATAATGAACACTTCCTTGCACCCTGCGCAAGTGGCGAGTTCATTGCCGAATAGCAATTTCCTTTTGTGAAACCTTTGTGAAAGTACGCTAAGATCAATGACCCAATCCAATAAAAAACTAGTAGAAACCAATCTCACAAATAAGCCAAAATACCTATATCGATCTTTTGGCGTTTCTGGACCAAAGTCATGGAACAATCTTCCAATGGATATAAGATGTGCCGAAAATATCAATGAATTCAAGAAGAAATTAAATCTCATCTTTTCCGCAAGTCGTATCCAGATTGTCCTTCATCCGTTCAATAATATTATGTGTACTAAATATTATGCCAGTTTACTTTGAATCGACTATTTTTTATAATTAATTTAATCTGGATTATGTAACAAAATTAATTTGTGATTTCTAGGTATTTTTAAAGTTTAATATTTCACCATTTTCAATGTGTTAGCTATAGGACTAATTTTAACTTAATTTTAACTTATTGTATTTTTTTAAGTTTTATGTTTCACCATTTTCAATGTGTTAGCTATAGGACTAATTTTAAATTATTTTTTTGCAAACTGAAAGCGCCCTTGAGGTGACCACGGTTGTCACTAAACGGCGCTTTATAAATTGTCCTTATTATTATTATTATTATTTGTGTGAGCCCAAGACAGGGAGTTGAGAAGGATCAAGGAGGAGGCCTATGTCCAAGAATGGAAAAAAAAACAGGCTGAAGCAAAAGAAGAAGAGTATAACCTTTCGAACCCGCTACTACTGGATAGCTAACTAAGCACGCTAACCGTTCTGCCATCACCTGATTTCGTCACCAAGCACAAGATTTTTAATTTTGTGCGAGGTAATTTCAAAAATGTTACTATAGTAAATATGATGATATTTTTTTGAAATCATATTAAGAGGGTGACTGCTGCCAACGTACCTATTTTTTCAATTTGATATACCATCATTATTACTAAACGAATCATTTTGAAAAAAATAACCTAGTTAGTTTGGATATTAATAAAGAGAAATATACCTTAACTTTTTTATTATGTTCTGTATATATTCTTGTAGGAAAATAATAAGCAAACCCCGATTTTAGACATTTATCTTAAATTTCTAAAAAAATATAAAGTATGTATAGAGCAATATTTTTTTTTATAAATTAAAGAAGAACAAAATACCTGGAAAAATATGATATGACGTTGCATTAACGCATCAGGTTAAGTAAATAAACCAAAAAAACTTTTATTACCTACGCAATGGCGCTGAATGGAAAATAAATGTTTTTTAGGTTTATTTACTAAACCTGAAGCATTAATGCAACGTCATATCATATTTTTCTAGATATTTTTGTCTTCTTTAATTTAAAAAAAAATATATTACTCTACGCCTTATAGTTTATTAAAAATATATGATAAACGTTGAAAATCGGGGTATGCCATTATTTTTCTACAAGAATTTATACAGAACATTATCAAAAAGTTAAGGTATATTTTTGTTTATTAATATCCAAACTATCTAAATTATTTTTTTCAAAACGATTTGATAAGAAATAATGATGGTATATCAAATTGAAAAATAGGTACGTTGGCAGCAGTCCCCCCCCTTAAAGAGAAAAAAAAAACTTTTAGTAACACGAATAACTACATCAAAGTATAGAAAACAGGTTTATTAAAAAGAAAAAAATCGAATCCTTCGAGAAAAAATCTACGTATAAAAAAAAATTATGAAGTGCGCCTTTAAGTTAAATTTCCTTTAATTTCAAATCTCGATTTATCCTCAAACCGGTGGTGTGAGAACGGAGGGTTCAGGGAAAGAGTATTGGAAGTCGTGATATAGGAATAAATTATTAAATTTGGTTAGCGGGTCGAAGCCATCTGTGGGCGATTTTCGGTAGATACGAATTTTGAAATAATATTAAAAATAAATTATAACTACTGGCCAGATGTAATATTAATTACTCTTAAAATGGTCTGAATAATTATTACAGAAATAATATTATGTTTCGATTTTCCAGCTCGATGTTTAAATACAATTTAGGAAACTTGTTAACAGGACCAGCCATGCCACGGGCGTGATTGGGATGGTCTCTCCAGGCGCCAGATTTTAAGCGGCGTCTTATATATTCATTTAATTAAAACCCTACGTTATAGGCGAGTTTATTGTCAAATGGAAATTTGTTCTATGAAAAGAAAGATTTGCGGATATATTTGAATAAATTTAACTGCTCTGCTGGGAATAGAACCCAGTAGTTAGTGTTCGATAGATTTTTTTGATGGGTCTTAACCTATTAAATTCAGTAATGCGCGCTTTTTTATTGGACACACTTATCTTTGTCGGTAAAAAAACGACATTGTTATGAATGATTGTAGATAACAAGGTCACAGCATAGAAATTGAGCTAATATAGTTAGACATAATAAAATGGCAGTCAGAATAATTGCCTAGGGCTGGCACAGAGTTGTTGTTAGAGTGAAAAAAACAAGGAGAACTCTGTTAAAAGTTTTATAAATAAACTGAAAACGACTACTTGAAATACAAATTAAATAGTACAGGTAGAAAGGAAATTTTAATTATTCTCTTGTTGAGTTTAAATATTTGCTTGTTCCAAGTGTCTCGTTTTTAAGGCCGCACAGGCGATGAGAATTTTTGGCGAGTTGTACCCCACTTCTCGTACTGAAATAGAAGCGGTGGGGTTTGTCCCACCATACATTTTGTATGATTGAACCAGCGCGAAACAGAAACGGCGTTAGCAACGATATGAATTATATATTTTATTTTAAATCAAGACACAAATTAAAAAATCTAAAACAGTCAAAGTGTTGACATCATATTTATCAATAATTTTGCTAAATTATAGTTTTAAATCTAACAAATTAAACGGATAACCAGGGAATCCCGCAAATTTCAGGGGTACTTTCGGGAATTATTATTTATCGAGAGATTTTTCAAATATTATGAATATAGAAGCGCCAAGCACACACACCTGCCAAACCTGTCCCGAAGGAAGAACAATCAGAGGGAGACCTAGGATGAGATGGCTGGACGACATCGAGGGAGATATAAGAGTGATTGGACAGACAAATTGGAGGAGACTTGCTATCGACAGGGCGGGAAGGAGGCAGTTTCTTGAGGAGGCCAAGGCCCACACCGGGCTGTAGCGCCATTGTTGAAGACGATGGAAGCGCCAAGCTGTAGACAATTTTATAAATCATTCCTGTCTTTAGTTTCAAAACGATAATGTCAGTATTATCTGAGTGAATGAGGAAACGTCAAAGCAACTAATACATCCCGAAGAAATTACCAAACATCTTACGCCCAACAATAGAAGACTATCCTGAAAACCTGCAAAGAGTTGGATTTCCTCCTCCCAGGATATTCCACCTTTACAAACAGGTAAAATGATCTAATACACGATGAAGAAGAGAAAGTTTATTCAACCATACAGACACAAAAATATACTAATAGCCAAAATATAAACCAATTTTGCAAAGGTTGTGCTCATCATTTTAATAATATTACAGACATTTACAGAAATACATAGTGTTTTTTTCAGTGTCATCCTGAAGTTTCACCAAAGATTATTATTATCTGTAGACAAACTTAATGAAATATATAAATATTATGGCACTTTGTTGTTGCAGAAGTAACAAGGGTTGAGTCTCGTTTTACAGGAGCGATGCGATGGCAACATACGGTCCAGGAAAAGGGAACGTTGAATAAATATGTTCTACGGAGATGAATAAATTATAATAGGCCATGGAGCAAGAGAATATATCACCGGTCATACTGTAGATGTATGTACCTACATCTATATATGTAGATTCAATCTGATTATATTTATTTATTCAATTTACATACATCAGTAGTAGAAACTTCACTATTCATAATCACTATTTCAAAATACATTTCAGTAAAACATGAATTGGCAATAGCTGCTGCAACATATTGGAATGGAAGAATAAGTAGGTAGTCTTCAAGATCAATCATTAAATTACGATAAAAATGAAGTCTGCTGGAAATTCACTGGGTCGATGGCAGAGCGGTTATCGCGCTGGGCTAGTAATCCAGTGATCGCGAGTTCGAATCCTGCCTCGACCGATTTCGTTCACCTATAGCACAAGCATTTATTTGCTTATTTAAGGGAACGTAGGAAGATGTATATGTACTTGTTTAACAAGGACATATTCATTTTTTTATTAAAAAAAAAGAGATGGAGTGAATAGCAGGGGTCGCCCAAGAAAGGGATGGCATGACCATGTGAATAATATTTTGAAACAAGGAAACATAAAAAGTTTGAACAATCGACGAGCATGTATGAGACGATGCATGGATGTAAAGGAAGCTAGAAATTTGTGCAAAAATAAAGGAGTATGGCGCTCGGTTCTCTCTGCTTACCCCGTAATGGATATGGCGTGATGGAATGTATGTATGTATATTGTATGGTGTAGAAAGGGACCAGAAAACGTAAGGTGTTGGCGATGGGATGGAAAGTTCTTGAGGAGGCCAAGGTTCATGATGGGCTGTAACGCCATTGGTGGTGATGATGATGATGATAAAATATTCTAGGGAATAAGGTTCGTTATTATACATTATCAATAATCGAATCAAAATACTTATAACTCGTTTAGTTGATAACAACCTTAATAACCGAGAAAAAAGCCACCACAAAGTAAGTTTTCATAATTAAATTGTTGATATTTGACAAGCCTTCAAGGAAAAAAAAATCATTAAGGTTCGTGGAAATTACAAAATAATTAAGGCAAATTATTTATATTTTAAGCATTCAATCAAAAATATTAACGACGTTAAAAAAAACTCGAAGCGAAGATAATTACTTTCGAGTATTATTTCTCAAAAACTACTAAGTTCACGGGGTAAATTAAAAGATGATAATTTGCCGCGCAATTAGTTCGCCAGATTGTATTAAAACTTATATTATTATTATAATTATAATCAGAGGTAAATAACATATCGTTTATTCTTAATTTTAAAGATAGGTCTAGAAACATTCTTCATGTCTCTTCAAATCAAGCATCAAATTTTAGTTATAGATAACATATTTATCTGTTTATTTATAACATTTTTGTGTGTATATTTTCACTTTTGTTCTTCTCGAATGAATATATTTATTTGTAAATATTGTTTTGCTCCCCCTGGATATATCGAGTAAATATTGAAATATTAAATTGAAATATAAATGAACATTTTTGTGTTCACAACTACTGTTATATTAAACTATATCCATTTTATAATACACTAGTGATGTTCTTTTGTTATTTTATTCTCATAATAATAATCAGAATTTATAAAGCGCCGTTTAGAGATACAAGATCACTCCCAATGGCGCTATAGTTTATTTGTTGGCTCTACGAAACGAGACAGTTAAATAAAGAAGTCTACCGATGGTGTCAATGCTTTGGAGCTCCACGTATGTCAAGAGGAAATTTTTCCCATTTTCCGTTCACACAGAAACCGCGATTATAGCCGCCTTATTGACTATGGCCAATTCTTTTAAAAAGTTGGTACTCTGTGATCCAGATGACCTCAATGTAAACTGTCTTCCTGATGGAACATTATTTTGATACAGTTCTTGAATGCAATGCGGATAAAGCGATGAAAGTCGCGGCTTACTGAAGTGGCAGAATTTAACCCGGACACGTAAAGTAAAGTAAGTAAGTAATGCAGTGCGGAATCAAGTCGTTCAGAACCTTAAACATACAATTGACCAAACCTTACCTCCCCTTAACCTAACCTAACGTTTAACTCCTTTATTTTATTAAATCAGCATAATACCAAAAAAAATACATAGAATTAATAAATTTGACATTTCATAAATGTTTTAGTGCGTTTCATAACTAAACCTATTAAAATATTTTAAATAATTCCACATGATTAAGTTTTTACTTAAAACACAATCAAGTTGGAAGTAGTCTTGACACTTCATAATGTTCATTACACGAAACTTATTGTTATTTTATTGCATTGGAAAACCAACAGTACATACAAAAGATAAAATACAAAAGAAAACATAGGTACACCAGTTATAGGTTTTTAGGTTTTCACGTGTTAACAAACATTAATAACAAGCTAATGGTCAAAAGTCGAAAACATACCATAGACAAAAAGGATAAAAATAAAAGTATATATAATTTTAAAAAAGTATGGAGGAGAAAGAAACATCTGCGAATAGAAGAAAGGGGCGGGTGGGAGGTGGCCTTTGGGAGAGGGACAATTGGGAAACTGGAGCTGCTTGAACCTAATTACATCCATAGAGTTCCATACTGACCTTCATCACTCAACACCACTACGTTAGATTTCTGATAAGGAAAGTATGTGCAATTGTTTTTTCAAGGAGACAAGGTTGATATTGAAAAGGTCTATTTCACCGAACGTAGTGAACGTATATGAAATTAGTAAAATATACACATTTCTATACTCAATGAATATTAAGTAATAGCTTGAGATACCTGCTTTAAAGTACCTAGTTTGATAGTCAAAAGTAATAAAAAGCAATTACTCGAGATTCTCATTGATATTAAAATTGTATATAGGTATGAAGTTTGATTATTCAAATAAGTTCATTTAAAGTTACGTACTAAGTTATTACTTCCAGTTATTGAATATTGGTACAAGTTCCACCGATTGAGCAATTAACTATAGGAAAGTCAAACACCGTTTCAGATTAATACCTCTCCCAAGTTATATGTATATAGGTACCTACTATTAACCGCTCACGTAATTACATACTAGAGAGATGAGGAATTCAATATAATTTTCATTGTACAGAATTCAATCATTATCGAACCAGGAGCTACATACATAGGTACCTGGTACAATATTAGTGATAAGCAAAAGTCTTCAAGACTGCATTTGTCACGGCAAGACCAAGACCAGGAGACTTCTTTCTTCTTCTTCAAAACATCTTAAAATATTAATTAATTTGTGTTTATAGTTTGGTACGTATTCTTCAATTATACATACCATCGCCATCGAAAGTTGAATCTCATGTGTTACATGCAACTATGTAGTTATAATTAATGTTATTCTATCTTGTCAGCAAAGCATTAAGAGTCTTATACCAGTGCCTATTGATGCCAATAGTACAACCCCTGCTACAACCACAGTATATTACATTTTTTAACAAGAAAGTGAGCCATTGCTTATCTTTATTACACATAGTTTTTAAATTAAGTTTAATTATTTATTTATTTATCTTTTTGTACAGAATATAAAAATACATAACGCACACTGGCGGGCTTATTTCTATTCGGCAATTTCTTCCAACCAAACAGACTTACAGTTTATAAATTGTCTTTTTTTTTAATAAGAATTTTATAAGAAAGAAAATATAAAGAGACCCAACGCCATTAGCGTTGGGAATAGTTTGTAATCTGTTTAAGAAAATATTTTTTCAGATCTTAAAAAGACCAGGGTTGTAAGAAGGTGGAAACACAGAATTCGTTCCAAAGTCGGGCCGTTGCCTGCCCCGCTGTGTTAATAAATGAGTTTGAGAAGCTTTATGTTGGAAGTCTGCTATTCTAATTGCATAAGTTGGGTTCAAAAGTATAATAATGGAAACGAATTCACTTAATGACATTGCAAAAATCTCTTCCGAACAAACAACTGGTACGAGAGCAAAATATCAAACCTGATTTGATTTTTAATTGAAGTTTTATTTTATATCTCTTCTCGGGTACCTTACATGTTTTCCACTGGGAATCGATCGCGGGATCTGTGAATTGAAGAAAGGGGCAAGTATGTATGTTACTCACTGAGCCACGAAAGGCGATTTATGCCATAGCTATTTTAATATCTGAAACAGACTACATTTTAAACGAAAAGGACGAGGCTATTTTTTCTTCTTAATTTGAATAGTCAAATATATTTTTATTCCTTTGCATTTTGGACTTGATGTTTTTATGTAATAAATTTAAAGTATATTCTTATGCATTTTTTATGAATAACTAAATATATTGTCTGTTAATAGTTGTTATTATGTTTTTACGAAACTAAATGTATTGTTCGATACTTTTTATAATTGTAATTACATTTTTTACAAATAGCAAAACGTACTGTTCGAACTTCGTGATAGCAAACATCCGTTGACGAGTAGACCCAATGTTAGTCTGGCTGTGCACTGGGGTCTGGGGTATGGAATGTGGGGGAATGTTAATTCATTATAATTAGTACGGTGAAGGGGTGGAATGAGTGACTTTAGGCTGCACGTCCAGGGATTAAAGATCGACGACCCTCCCCGACCTTCGAGGGATGGAATGTTTTCAAAGCACGACAAGCCTCTCAAATGTATATAATGAAAGTTTCACATTTCGGGGCACAATCCGTACCTACTGTATAATTAGCGGAGATATGATAGCCCGTTCCTAAATTTAATTTTGATACACGTGCAAAATTGCATATACATGTTTGCGGATTGGTATTAAATACCTACATACAAAGCAAAACTGAGACCAACACTAAAATGTCCACAACAAATTAGTTAAATTACACTTTTTTTCTTAATACATTCTTATTAAACATAGTACACTGAAAAAAATAGTTGTGACGACCGAACTGTCTACCTGCGTTTTTAGCCAAACTTTTGTTATCAGTAATAAAAGTTAATTTATTTATGACTGTAGTGTTTAGCTCAGGGTACAAGATATTTAGTAGCACTAAACGAACTGTTTTGTAGTCACTATAGTTCGGTTAATTTTAACATAACTTTTTTTTTCAGTGTATCTAATGCATATGCAAAAATGTAGAATCAAGAATTAAAAAACTAATTTATACTGTATGTGATATTCTGAGATGGGGGTTGAATAAGTTCTCAGGTATACCATTTCATAATATGGGGATGATTTCTTCTTCTTATATAACACAGACGGAAATTCAATTATTTTTTGCGATGTCTTCCAACCTATTTTAAAACGATTCGAGAGCCGTTCAAATACAACGAGTTCATATTACGAAGTAGGTATCTACGCTGCGAACAATTATTATAAACGAATTTTCAAAAAAGATCGTCTATCATTGCTATGAACTGTTTTTTTTTCCACAACCCCACCATTTTGTATGCTTCAATAAAAATAGACAACTACTGCCCAGTATACCTGTTCTAGGGCTAGCAGTTCCTATGTTCATTGAATTTGTTTATTTTTTAAATTTTTCTTTTGTTATCATTATTTTATTTATATTTTTGTTATACTATTGCCACAGTACACACTGTATTGTATACTCGAATTTAACATTAACTCTTGTTGTAAGAAATCGTTATTTGGCAATAGTCCCACCCGAATACAAAATATAAAAAATTCCAAGTAAATGAATAAATAAATAAGAATTAAAGCATTGTGTCGGAATTGTTCGAGTTATGATTTAAAATAAATTTATGGCCCGGTAAGGCCAGCTATTTCATGATTTGATTCATGCACTGTATAATATATTCACAGAAAAATGAAAATGCTGGTGGATCTACTGAAAAAGATCCAGAACTTCTACATATCTGGGAAATTTGGAGCGGGTGACATCTGTCAAAATACAAGAAATCAGGCTGCATTCGTTCGGGCATATAAACAGGAGAATAATATGCAATAGAGCATAATATTCATGACTTTTGGTAGGAACTAATCGCTCTTTTGAATTGTATGTTTTAAATAATGAATATATCCTTGTAACAAGTACATATACATCATCATACATTTCATAAATATTAAGAATATGCTTGTGCTATAGGTACATTATAATTATGTAGAGTAATTTGTATAGTTATAAAATAAACCGATTTCTAGTATATAAGAAAAAGACATAACTCTATGTTTACCAGTTGATAAGGGCCTGGTCAGCAGAAACGGTCGTCCTATTATAAGGAAAATATACATGTAGAACCATAATCATTTTTGTTTGTTTAAAAAATACCTAGTATAATCCTTGCCATTTTATTTCATACATCTACACAAAGAGGAATATTTTTGTAAACGTAGGTATATATGCCAGCCATTAAAAAAGACTAATGGAAGAACTCAGACTCGCAAACTCAATTAGATTTTCATTTTTTATGCAAGATGCAAATCAGCAACTGTCGGTCAATACAAGAACCAGAAGATATCAAAAGTGGATACAGTGTAAGGTATGTAATATATAAAACAAATAGAAAGCAATGAAAGCTTTATCCCACATCAATGTCGTCACATTAATAAAACAATTTTGAAAATTGAAGAATGGTTTCATGGCCCATAAAAAAGTGTACGCGAACAGAATTAAAAACATCATCATACATAATATTGACGCAATACATTGGGGACCCACAAAATCCACGAGTTAATACTAAAATTGTACGCACATTATTAATATTTGGTTTATTTACTCGCGTATCGACATTAAATAATAATAAAATAAATATTTATTGTACAATACAGCATAATACAATATGACATATTTATTGCTCGTGGGCAATTTCTATCAGTCGACATCAAAAACAAACAAAGCGAGTCAATAGCGATTCACAACTAAAAATACATAATGAAATGCTGATTTTTAAATAGTTACATACATAACACAGAAATAAGATATGATATAAAAATGAGCTCCACAATTAGTTGAAAAAGTCCTTACAAGGCGAATTAATCGTCGATTCTTTAAATATCATGATCAATCTTTTATTGCGCTAAAATATAAAAAAAAAAACGAAAATAATTTCTTATGACACGGAATATTTTCGAAGTATAAAACAGGTCCGAATCAAATAACTCGTTCGTTATAAAACACGGTGAATTCTAAGGGTATAAATATATAAAAAAAAGGATTTATACGGTCTACACGCTACGCTGCTACGATTTTGGGGCGAAGTTTTTTTTTATAAAACGCGATGGATAAAAAAATATACAGAGATCAATAAATAATTTAATCTTTCACCTTAGACGGGTCAAGGTTCATCTCGTTATATAAGATGACTCCACGAATTTCAGTCACGATTTAAGCGTTCAGCACGTTCCTACGCTTTTTTGACATTTTTTTTTATTCATTTCAGAAAGTACGCGCACATCCACGACACACGAGAGTAACTCACACCACAAAACCTATACAAGTTACACGCATTTTTATCTTGTCAGAATTGATTCGTATGAAGTCGAAATGTGCGTGTTGTGTCTCAATATCTTTCATGAAAACATTATTGCTAAATAAACCTAGGTAAATATTCATCATCATCAGTGTCGTATTCCTCATTGCTAATAGTTATGACCAGCCTCTCTCCTCGACATCTAGATGTTGTGACTACAGTCCTACATTTCTCACAACACACCGCCGCCCTCATGGGTCCAATCACCGATGTATCAGTGGCAACCCTAATCTGCTCCATCCAATATCAACCAACTTTTCAAAGATATTCTCATCGGTTCTACATTAAAGAACGCATTTGAGACATACGACGAACAATGAGTCCTCCCTCTATCTTCAGCGATATCTGCCCAAAAGCTTCAGAAATACGTAAGAAATATTGTTTTGTGTTAATAAAATTCTCTTCAGCTTGCATTCGAACCTCGTTATTTGTAGCGGGGTGCAAGTGTTCAAACGCAACAACGTAGGATTTCTCAAGTTGTTTATTCTTTTTGATATCTCAGAAGAGAATGTAAGATATTACGTCGTCTATCTCACTAAACATCTTCAAGAAAAGGCTAAAGCAAAAATATTTATCTGACAACACCTGATTACATCTTCCTCTCCTCTTCCTTTAGTTTTCCTATCATTGCTATGAATTGTTCTTATATGCTATCTTCTTTGTTTTTTTACTTTTTTTATATTAAAGCACAGACACTTACTTACTTTTTTAACTTTTCTTCTGCTATCTTTATTTATTTTGTAATGTGACTGTTATTTAGTTGAGAGTTGGCCCACCACCACCTAGACTCGCTTTAGTAGATGAAGTCTCCTATTCGAGTCCACTGAATACGCCAGCAAAAGGCGCACTTAAAAAGTGTGCCGCGTATAGGTGACGAACTTCTTGCCATAGTACACACTCAAATAACATTTACTCTGGTTGGTTGGAAGAAATTGACATAAGGCAATAAGCCCGCCAGGGTACTAATTATATGTACAGAAAGATTTAAATAAATAAGATATTGTGAGTAAAAAAAAGATAAATTCTTTGCGATGGTTTGAACATGTGGAGAGAATGAACGATGAACACCTGACAAAGAAAGTTTACAAGGCAGAAAAGTGGAATGAGTTGTAGGAGAAACGGCGTGATGGCAGTAGTTTTACGAATTCACACTATTGTGGTGTAAGTAGAAATTTGGATAGGTCTTATCGAACATGATGTGTTGATAACGATGCCATGTCTAAAAATTACAAGAATGGCAGGTTTTGCAATGCTTCCTCACGTATTATTAGAAATAACTTCCATATATTGTAAGTTTAATAGTACGTCGGATATTATAGCAACTTTACTCTGTCCCTATAGTGCTTTGTCTATGTACACTTTGTTGTGTTTAATGTCTTCTTCTTATTAAAGCACGGTCTCTTAATGAAAGGAAGATGTGATATATGAACAGTAAGGAGGACATATGACATAACACAGCACATTATTATTATTAGAGAAGAGCTTAGAGCATAGGTTGCTTGAAGCCTTACACCCGGTAACGCCGTCATACATACGTCATAATATTTCGTTCACTAATTATTGAATTGTTTTATTCTTTCTATTTAATAATTATTTTAATTACATTTTTAAATTTATTTATGCTTCTTAGACTTCGAATTAAGAAATCTTTATTATTCTTATTTGTTTGTTTTTGTAGCAAATAAATAAAAAAAAATTGGAGTGAAAAATATATTCATGGCGTACATAGGTACTTAATAATCTGTGACAAGATATCGGTTGGCTTGTAATAGTTTTTAATCCTGGTGAGAAATTAATATCGTTGAAACTGTTAATGAATATACTCTGAACGTCTGAACTCGACACACTACTACTGTCATACAACACTCCACCAGTAGACAAGTTTGATGTCTTCATTATGCATGCAGACATAATTATCTGAACTTTGCCGAGAAACTTTATAAAGACCTTTCAAAAGAAACCGCACGAATGCAAAGAGAAAAAAAAACTAAAGTGGATACTTAAAATGCCGAAAGACTTACCTAAATGTCAAAAGACTGGAGAAAAAAATGCATCACATTTTTGAAATTTTATAAAAAATGAAACCTAACATTTATGTAATGTGTATTTAAGAAAAACGTTTATATTTAAAGACGTTCATATTCATATTGAAATCGTGCATAAAACAAAGAAATGTTGCGTTGAATACTCATCGAGCTGCATTAAGTTACAACGTGACAATTGATTACAGTACTTATATATGACTCCGTTGTTGGAAAAAAAGTAATAATCATTAATTTTAATATTCTTTTTACTCCTGGTTATTGCAAAATAGTATAATATAATAAATCCACGGATGGGGCGGAAGGGAATGAGGCGACATTGCAAAGTATAGCAAAGCTTGTAGTCAATAAATAGAATATATGAAAATGTTTTTAATAAGATAATTCATCATCACCAGTGGCTCCACAGCCCAGGATGGGCCTTGCCCTCCTCAAGGAATCGTCTCCATTGCACCCTGTCCATGGCCTTTTCTCTCCAATTCCGCACATCGGCTATCTAAGGGTCGCTCTTGACTTCGTTCATCCATCGTAGTTAAGGCTTATGGATGCGTTACTGGTGTTCGAGAGAAAAATTCTGAGAAAAAATTTCGGCCCCCTCTACGATCAAGGCACGTGGAGAATCGTGGACACGTGCATCGTATGGACGATGATCAGACACCGAAAATAATCCTTAACACGTGTGGGAAATAAGATAATTAAGGCAAAGAATTTCAGATACAAACTGTATGAAAATTATACATGTTTAATATCATATATTGTTGAATGCAGAATAAATGCAGTTGAAATGAGATCGTTAAGAAGAATCTATAATAGAACGATGTATGACAGGGTAAGAGATGAGGACATAAGGAAAGAATGTAAGACGATGAAAGATGTTTTTTTTTGTATTAGGCAATTCACCCTGAAAAGAGTGCTTTGTGCCAAGGAAAGTTATTTTTGATCATATGTTTAAATTATTTAATAATATGAATTTTGAAATGAGACAATACACGAGAATTTTGGAGAACAAAAGATGTTGGATATTAAGTGAAAATTGATGAGCAATTTTGATGAGTAATCTGTATATACTTTTGAAATTGGAATTGTTTTTACAGTTAAAAAATACGTGATTAATTGTCTCATCTTCCTCACCACACTGACAAAGAGGACTACTTAAAACCCTAATTCTATACAGATGGGAGGCAATTGAAGAATGGCCAAATCTCATTCTGGATATACACGATACAAACCTTTTTGAAAATTACTTTTATCCTTTTATGAAACCAAGTTCTTGAAGAGATTTTTTGCTGGATACCTGCATAATATGATCCTTTGTATTTTTTGTTGTGGACCAATTTTCTTCCCATTTGGAAAACATATATTCTTTAAGATAAGGTAAAAGATCTGAGATTGGGATTATGAAGTCATCCGGAATGGTACCTGAGATTGTTGCCAATTTGGCAAGTTCAACAGCTTTTTCGTTGCCTTTAATCCCTAGGTGAAAGATGTTATTAATAGAATGAAAGTGAACACATTTACATTGTTTGGCTACTTGGACAGAATGAATGAGGAACGCTTGACGAAGAAAATATACAGTGTGGAAAGGAATGGAAGAAGTCGGGGCCGCCTAAGAAAGGGATGACACGACCGTGTGAATGATATTCTAAAAGACGGAAATGTTATAAGAGTGAACAACAGACGAACATGTATGAATGTTGAAGAGGCGATGAATGCGTGCCAGGATAAAAAAAATGTGGGGTTAGGTTCTCTTTGCCCATCCAGCGAATGACATGTGTGTGTGTATGTATATATATACATTATATGTATATCGTAATTTATTTACTTTTGTGTAGTAGACGCAATATACTGTAGATAATATTGGATATGGCGCCAAGACGAGCATTTCACGAATGAAAATAATTATTGCATCACCCCATTTGTGATGTTACTTAAGCTATGGACATTAGCTGAGGGGAAAATGATGGGGACAATTAGGGGATAAAAAAGTGGAAAGACTTATGGAAAAACCGCAAATCGAGGGGTAAAAACAAAATGGCCGGAAGAAGCTGAATATACAGCAAAGAAGATGGTCAGGGACGCACTGACACCTTATAGGCATATTATTTTTATCTTAAACATCTGACAAAATATATTATAGGGTAAATTAAAAATATATTAAATATATTAGATGGGTCGATGGCAGAGCGGTTAGCGCGCTGGGCTAGTAATCCAGTGGTCGCGAGTTCGAATCCTGCCTCGACCGATTTCGTTCACCTATAGCACAGGCATTTATTTGCTTATTTTAGGGAACGTAGGGAGATGTATATGTACTTGTTTAACTTGTTTGACATATTCATTTTTTTATTGAAAAAAAAATATGCCAATGAAATACCACCAACTCATCATCATCGAGGATTTTCCGTTGAGAAGTTAAACAAAGAAAAATATATTTATATATTAAGGCTGCACATGTACTGACTAGCGCGAAATAGGAAAGACTTAAGCGACAATATGAATTATACCTATTTTAAAAAAATCAAGACACTTATTTGAAAAATCTAGAACAGTCAAAGGATTAACGTCATATTAAAAAATATTTTTGCTAAATTATAGTTTTACAACTAACAAATTAAATGCATAATGAGGGAATCCCGCAAATTTTGGAGGTTTTTTATTGATTTATTTTTTTAAAAGTATGAATATGTCCTTCTAACAAGTAAGAACTAAAACATCCTAATAAATTCTTGTACTTTCATCAAGCTACTTTCGTATTTATTTTTTATCGAGAGAATTTTCAAATTTTATCTTTCTGGAAATGTCAATCTGTAGATAATACTATAACGTATCCCTGTCTTTAGTTTCAAGACGATACCTTATGTTGTTTTGTTGAGTAGATGAAGAAACCCCAATGCAAATTATCACTTGTGAGCGCCTGTGCGACCTTAATGATAAAACCAGTTTTTTTAAGAGTAATTATTATTTTATATTAAGAAGACGATTAAGATTTTCATTTACACGTGTAATTGAATTCCAACATTATTAAGATTATAAAAATACCTTTACTCACAAAGATCAAAGAAAGAAAAGTGATGAGGAGTTCAAGAAGAATAAAGAGAAACGTTCAAAGGGTATAGACGTAGAAGTGTTTTATTTAATTAATTTACAGTGGAATTCTACGAAATAAATAATTACTTTGTAATTGTAAGTAAGATTGCTCATGTGAATACACAATTTCAGTACAAAGATGTTTATATTTTTAAATATCAAGTGAGATATATTTAAATAAGTTAATTCTTCTCGAATGCGAATTTTAATGAACTACAAATAAATAAAATAAGTACAAATGTCAATTCCGTCCTGTGAATGAATGAGGTAGGTACAAGGTAAGAATATAATATTATTTCGGACATCTCTCTCTGTGTGTGTGTGGCTAGCTTATATGAGAACGAAGCGACATCTATGTGGTGAAAAACCGCGTCATGAATCACGCAGGTTTAAGGGCGAAGAAATTAGATAACACCGTGTTTAGTTAATCACCCCAATGTCTGTGGTGTGTTTAACACAATACACCAAATATACCATGGTAGATGGTGTTGATGTACGTGATGTATTAATATAAACCTAAGTATGTACTTTATAATAATACAATATAGTATGAAAACAGTGGTTTCAAATCGAATGGAATAATTTCCATTGGTCAAAGCATATTTTTATAATACAAAGTTACGTTCATTTCAACATTTTTTTTCTGAAAATATTGAATATCGAATAAACTTCGTTTATACAAAGAAAAAAATCATACTCCCAGGGATAAAACTTTAAAATTACTCACCATCAAATTCAAAAAATATTTAAGAATTCTGCCATAAAATTCATAATATGAAGATATAATTCTAGTATCTAGGCAAATAGGCTGTTAATTGAATTTCCTTCCATCCTCAAATGAAGTTGATTTTTAATTATTAATATATTAAAATCATTCCAGTAGAAATGAGTCTTCCAAAGTATCACTTCATCGGCAAAATGAATTTTCGATAACCGCAAAGGGATAGTAACTTATTTCTTTAAAATTAATTTATTTTTTTAAGCTCAGTTTTCAATAAAAAATATATTTCATTTGCGTTAAACGCGGATTTTCAATTTCGCACTCAATTTTTAAACGATTTGATTTTCCTATCTTTAATGGCTTCTTAGGGAACATAAGGGAACTATGAAAAATATGTATTTATATCATGATCGCATCCAAATTACCTAACACTAGTTTCATTTTTTTTCCGTAATCACACGACAGCTGCTGCCAATAACAGTGTGATTATGCGGTTCGATGACGCGACGGCTCTCTGTTTAATTTATATAATTTTTATTTAATTTATAATTTATACAACTTTATTATTATTTATGTATGGAGACTTGTATTGTATCACGACTAGGAATTGTCTGTATCTTTAAATAAGTACTTCGAGAAATAATCCACGGGGGCAAGTCTGGTCCAACCGGCGTAATCAAAACCCCCGTGATTACCCATATCATGGATATAATTATTATATGGAGTTCTATAATATCTTTAGATGTCATAGAATTCCATATGATAATTTATTTATTATTTTATTTATTTTTTTTTATTTTAACAATTATACATTAATGATAAAAAGAATTATAAACAGTATCTTAAAATTAAATTATTTAATATCTATTCATCCCTCAGTTGAGATCAAATCTCGTGTTCGAGGGAGGAGCACAGTCATTTTATCGGTTCATTTATTTCAATAACATATAATATTACTAAAAATAACACGCATATATTTAAATTAATATTACGCGAACTGGTGAACAGTTTACGGACATTTTTATATTTTTATGAACAGTTTAACAGTTTAATTATATCCATGATATGGGTAGTCACGAGGGTTTTGATTTCGCCGGTTGGACCAGACTTGCCCCCACACACAATATTTCAGCCCATTCATAATGGAAGTGCGAACAAATCAAATACTAATAGAGTACTAAGTATTTAGTATTTTACACAAAGAATTTATTAAAACATATCAGAGCAAAACCAATGAAAGTGAGTACACGTATAATAAAAAAACAGGAGAAAAAAATACATACACTCCAGTCTCCTGAATATGCCTTGGGGCTAGAGGAATAGAAACATCCAAATTTGATTGATAATAATATTTTGTATTTTCTTATTAATTTTGAAATTGTGCTGGATTTTTGTAACAAATAATTATATAAATAAATTAAATGACAACATAATTTTAGTGAAGGAGATCAGACGTTTCTTTAAGATGAAATTTTTTTATCAAAAAAAATATATATATATAATATATATTACTTAGTGACGTGCAAAAAAATTGGATATAAAATCTCAGTCAATTCAGTGGGCTGGAAAAGCAGAAAACATCTAAGAAGGTGATTTGGTAGTTTTATCCAAAGATTCTGGGGGAAAATGGAAAATTGAAAATCCCTGAACTGTATGTAGGGAGACGTCTCTAAACTGGTGGCCATTAATCATTTCCACCCTTTGTCGTGCGGTATTATTATTATTTAGTATGGAAACCCTGCCTTGAGCGTCTGCCCGTCCAGCCAGCTCCGTGCACAATAATTTATAGGCAATACGTACAAAATGTATGAATGACTCCACACCATGAGGCCTGGAAGAGACGCCACAAAGACTACATATGACCCAGTTATGAACAAAAGCACGCAGAACGTAAGATTAGCATTAGCAAAATAAAAATATAGGTCTACGGCAGAGCGGTTAGTGCGCTGGGCTAGTAATCCAGTGGTTGCCAGTTCGAATCCTGCCTCGACTGATTTCGTTCACCTATGGCACAAGCATTTATGCTTATTTTAGGGAACATAGGAAGATGTAATTGTACTTGTTTAACAAAGGCATTTTCATTTTTTATAAAAAAAAATACTAAACCGAGCGAAAAGTGAATGTTTATAGTGTAGACCCTGCGACTTCTTAGTCTTTTTGTATTGTGGCCCATACAAAAGTTATTATTACACATAAATCATATGAAAAAGGTTGATTTTTTAATGTAAAAGGATACCACAGCAGATAATAACGATTTGATAATATGAACCCTGAGTAGTGGTGGCTTTCGGAGATAACAGCTTTCAACGCGTTGAAAATTGCTATTTTAACACGTTAGTTATAGTTCTAGTTGTATGTAACACATGAGATCCAACTGTCGATAGTGATAGTATGCATAATTGAAGAGTACGTACCAAACTATAAACACATAAACACAAATTAATAAATATTTTAAGATATTTTGTTTTCTATATAAAACATATATGTTTGTATGTCAGGATAGGATGGAGGTCAGTCTGTTTTTCCTATCCAGAATATGGAAACAGCATGATGATATATGTATGTATGTTCGGAGATTAAGTATCAAACTATTAAATATTCTTGGATATAATGTATAGGCCACTACCATAGAAATTGTATGAAGCGATTACGTCACTAAATTCAATTATAATAAAAATTGTTGAAAAAAATTTGAGATGTAATACTACAATGTTGATATAGTTATAACAAATTAAATTATCTAGTTGGTGTGTTTCGGCTTTTTTCGATATTTAAAAAAAATAGAAAAATAGGCAGTTAAACATATAAATTTATCATAATCAAAATGTTTTTCTTAATAAAAAATGTTTGAGAAACTCTAGATTTTTTTTGAAAAACTGAAATTGAGATTGTATATTTGTCTATATTTATACCAATTTTCAGCGTTCTAGCATTTATGGTTTTTAAGATATAGGGAAAAATAAAGAAAACATTCAAAAGTTGATAACCCCTGACTGAAACAATAATTCAAAATTCTGAGTATAATAGTTTTGTAGGCCTATAACTATCTATATATTATGAAATTTTGGGCTCTGTAAATTGAGCAGATCAAAAGTTATAAGGAAGGGGAGGACACAGACACACAGATACACACAGACACACAAAAAACACAAAATTTTCTACTTCAAATTCTTAATTCATCCATATTTAGAACATATATGCTACGAAGCCACTTAGTTGGTGTTTTTGGCATGCATAAAGTCCACTACACCATACATAATGTTCCTTCATACACGCGTCTTGGTTTTTAACTGCCAAGACGCGTGTATGAAGGAACATTCGTTCAAGAGAATCTACAGTTGGATGAAGCATTATAGTATAAATAAAGCGTGAAAACCATTAGAAATCAGATTGGTGGAAACCACCGAACATAGGTACACCAATAGAACATAGGGTTACACATATAAAAACATATAAATAGCCACAATCAGTGCAGTAGTTCAAATGTTTTAATAACTGGTGTTTACTACATTGGTATGTATATAAATGTCGATATACGTCGCTGCATACTGGAGGGCAAGGCCTAAAACTCGGACCCGAAAACTTACTATGTATATAAATAAATCATAATTCAAATGCACTAAAATAATGGGCAATATAGTTTTCACAGCTAGAAATATAATTATATACATACATACTTACATCTATACAACAATAAGTACTTCGGAACTACATTATATACTACGACTACAAACAAAACAATTTATCACAATAATCTAACATGTCTAATTATGTACTTACCGTGTACATAATCTAAGTACTTACCGTGTTCCCTCTAGGACAACCCGACAAACTGATCTTTTCTATATTCCAAATTATAAAACAAATCACCGAAAACATTCTACCGTTCCTCGTTTCTGCGAAACATTTAACAAAAATTTCAATAGTTTAGACATATTTCATACTCTGTATAGCAGGTATATGAGACCTGAAACGGAAGGTATATGAGATCTGTGTTCTGCCAGTAGCTACTTATGGCTTGGAGACTATGACAATGACTCAGAAAAGTGCTGAAAAACTAAGAGTCACACAAAGAGCCATGGAAAGAGCCATGTTAGGATTAAGTCTGAGAGACAGGATGCGAATCGACACCATCAGGGAAACAACAAAATTGGTTGATGTCGTCCACGGCATTCTTACCCTGAAGTGGAGATGGGCGGGCCACGTGGCTAGATACCCGAAGACCGATGGCCAAGGATAGTGTTGGCTTGGAGACCGAGAACGACAGTCAGAGGTGTTGGAAGACCGCCAATGAGATGGAGAGATGCCGTCATGCTGGTGCCAATTGGTTGCTCAGAGCACAGGATAGAGTGGCGTGGAAGGAGATGGAGGAGGCCTTCGTCCAGGAGTGGACGGAATTGGGCTGAGAAGAAGAAGATAGCAGGCATATGAAAGTATTAACCAACATGATCCGAGATAACAATAGATAGACGTTTTATTTTCTTTTATTGTATGAATACTGAACAGCTTAATTTGCTCTCCCTCTTTTAGTTATCCACTGACATTCCCCGTCACTTTCCTATTCCACTATCCTTAACCATCTTTTAATCATTATTTCTTTACATTTATTTTTTCTCTTCTGTTGTGTTAAATATAAATAACAGTGGATATACATAATTGGATGGCAGGCCTAGCTATAGATTGTACCACTTAGCATATATATTTTAATGAAAGTAACCTGTTCATCTGTGTATACCCCCAATAAAATAAATAAAATAAAATGTGTAATGATTCTGTGCGATAACGGCAGAAGAAAAACATATTGAAGAGATGGAAAGTTTGAAGGAAGTGGACTTAATTGTGCTAGCCGTCTTCTATCTTCTCTCTTATGCCGAGTTCCCCTTTCCTTCTCGTCATTGGTACAACAAAACAAATTGTCTAACTTTTTCGTGCAAAATGACACGAACGTGAATGATAAATTTAATAATATGCGCACGGCGCGAAGTGAGTGTTGAGACTGAAGTGTGGTCTACTTTCGCGAGAAGTGGCGAGATTATTGTTGCCACGATTAAAGTGTAGATGAAGGTGAGTAATGATTTTTGGTAGGTCAATGAGATGAGAATAGGCATGAACAGGAATTATCTGTCTTATGCGCCAACAGATTATATTAAGTAATCAACAATATATCATATCAAAATGAAATTACAAGAATACACTTATATAAATCATTCAAATAAGATAAAAAATACATATATTCATCAATGAAGTAACGATGAAAAATAAATAGAGAAGTTTGTTGAAATAAAGGACTGCCATTTTTATCTTTCCGTTATTTTCAATTATAAAAAAATAATGATAAGATCAACATTGTGAACAGAAACAAGAATATATTAAAATTAACGAGTCGGGGAGGAGTATTATTTTATCACTAAATGCGTATTATATTAATGCGAAGTTTTAAATATGAAAAGAGTTTTGTGATAAAATGTAGAACATTGAAACAAAGGATGATGAACAATTGTCGAAAAAAAAACTGTCACAATAACGATTGAAATAAAATTAAGTAAGTTGAAAAAAATACAGAGTGAACTTGGAAGGTAATAAAAAACGAACCTAATGAGTCGGTTCATCCTGTAATTATTGTAATTATTTATGATTTTTTAACTGCCTTAGTTAATATTTTACTTTGTCTCGTCAGGTGATACCTTCAAATGTGTCAGAGATGATACATAATGTACGATAGTATAGCAGAAATTGGAAAACTGGGAAATTTGGTAGAGAAACACACTAACTCAATGGAAGAAAATAAAGCATCTACCGTACTTACTTAATTATTAACACAATTCCAGACCAATTCTCACAAAAAAATAAAGAAACTGAATTACGGAAAAAGACGGAATTAAGTGTAACTACCTAGTTGAGTTAGAACGTATGTACCAGTAGAAAATTAACTATTCATTCTTCATCAGGTCACATTGACATTAAAAATACAAAATATGCTATACTAGTTGCATGTTACACATAATATCCAACTGTCGATGGCGATAGTATGTATAATTGAAGAATACTTACTAAACTTTAAACACTTAAAGACAAATTAATATACATATTAAGATACATTTAAGCGTTCTAGCTTTTATGGTTTTTGAGATATATGGAAAAATAAAAATTAAAAACCGCGCACCGACATATACGTCACACAGCGAGGATAAAAATCCATTTATCCAAGGTCGCCCGTTGATTTAGACGTTTTCGTAATCTGTAACGAATGAGGGGGGTAAAGTCTGATCCAACCGGCGAAATCAAAACCCTCGTGATTACCCATATCATGGATATTATTATCATATGGAGTTCTATGACATCTTAAGATATTATAGAACTCCATATAATAATTATATCCATGATATGGGTAATCGTGAGGGTTTTGATTTCGCCGGTTGGACCAGACTTGCCTCCCAGAATAGGACATAATGATGGCTGTTCAAGTAAGTCTCTCCTTTATTGTGAATCGAATCTAGAATACCAGTACCAAAGTTAAACGATAATCATATCAATACACCAAACATGAAATGATTCAACAAAGATTCATCATAATAACTACATTACTATTGTACTTAAGTAAAAAATACTACGATGTCATAAAATCATGCAATAATTATTATTATAGTAGTTCATTGAAAAAATACTAAGTATTGTCAAACGAATTTCAACTAAAAAGATGCACTTAACATGTTTTTTTTTCCGGAATTTCTTTATCATTTACATTCTTCTTTCCCCTTAGCGCTTTTGTCCCGTTTCTATCGGGGTACGCTTTGACCATGATCCTGGAATTGGCGAGTCTGGTTATTACATTAAAGCGACTGCCATCTGACCTTCGTAACCCTTAGAAAGGGGAACCAGACAAATTGGATCATAGCTACACATAGCTAGTGATATAAATCCGCACATATATTTTTTTAAAAATCCAGAGGTGCGTGCCCCGCCCAGAGATAATATTTATCAACCAATATTGAGGACATAGTTGTTCAATTTATAAAATAGACATAAGATGAATTCTTAAGAATGAATGAGATTTGATGAAGCACTTTTATACTCTGAGCGTGAAAGGAATGGTTAAGTCTATGGAAATTAAAGATTACACACAATGTTATAACATTAATTGTGTCTACAAGATTGCTTTAGTTCAACTATGAAGATGTTCTCTAACATTGTTTTCAGTAAACTGGAATTATGCGGTCACGTTACAGCTCATTAATCTTCTCATTTAGTACTTACTTTATTCACTACTCAACTCCATCCTCCAATGTCTATCGCAATTTACCCAAGATCCATAAAACTTCTTCACTTACAGTAGTCTTAATTGCAACAATAATACATTCGCATTCAACATTTTTGTCTGAATGTCGGCGATTCAATGTAATTATTCAATTGAACTTTATCAACCGACTATAAATAATAAAAAAAAACTCATTCGTAACGAAAATTCTGTAAAAATAAAGAGTATACAGCGCATTTTTTCCATTAAAACATTTATAATTCATACTTATTTTGCCATGGCTACGTTGGGGACACCAGCTCTTAGAATTTGGGTCCACTATACTCTTCCGAAGAAGCTCAGTACGTAGCGTTAGGAAGGGTTTGCAATCTGCTTAGAAAAACATTGATTCGGTTATTACTTTTAAAATCCGTGACTTAGTGCATCAGAATTCGTTCTTAGTACGAGGTTAAGTCACAATAGCTT
This sequence comes from Molanna angustata, assembly GCA_963576475.1. NCBI lineage: Eukaryota > Metazoa > Arthropoda > Insecta > Trichoptera > Molannidae > Molanna > Molanna angustata. The sequence continues at coordinate 5,992,859 of OY754970.1, read as the reverse complement.
GGAAAAAGATGAATCACAAATATACTATTAGGCAATGAATTTTGTTAAGTTAAAAAGCTACTTAAGAAAATGCCACAATTGAGGATATGAATATGCTGCTTTCGGCATTCTCTGACTTCCTCCAATTGCTTCCGTATTTCTAAATTAATTTGCTGTAGTGGGTACGATTTTTTGCAGCTGTTTTAAAATAACTGTTTATAATTTGGAAACTATTAATTCTAAGCTTAATGTTGTTTTTGTTGGTAATAAGAAAATGCCTCATGGTAATAAATACGCCTTTATAGATTTAAAGACACTTAATAACATAACTGCAGACAACATAATATTATATTGCTTCACTTCTTGCCATGCAGAACCAACCTACTACATATGTATATTAAATGGCACGGGGAGAGCAATAATTATGCTGAATTGCATAATATATTTTGTTGATGTAGTAAACAATAGAGAATGTCAGTAAGTATCAAATTATTTTATAAATAAATAAATAAATTACTGGTTGATCTTATAATACTGTACGAGTAAGAAAAATTATATCAATCCATTACATTAAATTAAAAGTGAGTTTTCTTTGTCATTTCCTCGCACGTTTTATATATTTTCACCATGAATATTGAAAAAATAAAAATAGAACCAGCAGAAGTGAAAAATAAAAACCGGGAGATGAGAAAGACCCTCATTCCTGATCACCACTTTGGATAACATTGACAAAACCCTTCACAACCACCCCATGAATCATCCCCAGGTAGGTACATAACACACCCCATCTCACGTCAGATTAGAGTGTGACGGGACGCAATAAAAGCACAATATCATATTGTTTACGGAAGCAGAAGATTCTATTTGAAAAATAAGATAACACGATCTTTGAGAGTCACGTCCAAATAATTTGTACGAAACAATGGAAGCGAAAGTGAAACATATTTTTTTCGCGCAAGACTGAAGAACGTAATTCTAGAATGACATCGTCTGAAAAGTCATACAAAGTCCACAAGAGTCACAAAACAACATAGGTCATCAATTCCACAAAATGAAATGTGTCGAATAAAAACGAAAGGTATGAAATGTGACGAAATACAGAATTTTTGATTGAAATAAACTAAAAAAATTAAAAATACAAGAACAAAGAATATCTCGATATTGAAATAAATTTCTGATTATTTTCCTTTGGAACATAATGACCTCACGATAAGAACACAAAAAATATCAGGGAAAAAATGTTTGTGAAATACGTAAGAATTACCAATTGATAACTTCAAAATCACCATTGACTTTCTAAATACATTAACTGCAACTTAAACGGAAGGACCAAAAGAGAGACATAATGTTTAACACAGCTTTTGTAAATTTAAACTGAGGACAAAAAATATAAAAGAATTAACTGTGAAAGTAAATCGTTTTATGAGTTGCGTAGGTGTCCCATCAACACAACAACAAAACAAAAATTATAAACGAATTTGTAATTTTAGAAGAATAAGAAAAAGTATAAGTCCGCTGTAAAGTTCTCCCCAAATTGATGAAACTTTGTTGTTGTGACAATAATCTTTGGGACGTCACAACTTTTAGATTGCTTTTACAAATGACAAAATACCGAGAAAATCTTGTATAGGTACCATGAAAGGTGTCGGAAACGATCATTTGTTATTTTTGTCATTTCGACTGAGAGGGAAATATTTCCTGAGGGACGAAGGAGAGACGAAATTCGCGTTTATTATATACATAAGCACTGACTAAAATTTAAATCGAAAGAATGTTTTAACATTAAAAAAAAATCCATTAAAAGAAATATCATTTCGGTTGCCAAAGTGCTTTTAATATAAATGATTAGTTCTGCTAAAGCTGAAATGTTTTGAGAAAAAGTTTATTTGTAAAGAAATACTAGTATGGAACCGTATTTTTTATAGAAAAATATAACCATGTATATAAAAAATATTAAAAGAAAAATAAATAATGGAATTAAATCTTGCAAACTAGGAATACATTTTATGGATTGGCGTTTGTTAACTTACGGTAAGTAGCAAATATAAGGCAATTAGAGTTTCTATTCGAACCCTAAAATTATTCAAAAGGAATAAATTATACAATAAAAAATAAAACAATTACTGATTAAAATAACGTTGTAAATATTCCCCAAAAATATCTATAATAACATACACGAAATATTTCGAAAATGGTCGAATAATAAATTGTAGTCACTATTAGAAAGATATTAACTGTGCAAGTTTTAAACAATTAATAACGTTAAATCAAACTACTTTAATGCAAACATAATCCACACACAGATAACATGAACCTTTTAGAATATAGAATATTGATATTGATAATATAATTAAATCATAAAAACCATAAAATGGAGCAAACAGCATCGTTCATTCAACATAATACAAAGATTCTAAGTACTTTTAAACATAAATTAAGTGAGTATTAAAATTTTTAATATCACTCCAGATGAAGGGACAAGAGAAACAGAAAGACCCAAAAATATTACAGATCGCTTGACGATAAACAAAACAAAATAAAATGTACATGAAAGCTGTCGAACGAAACATGTCTCAAATTGGATGTCAACAAAACCAAAAGGGAATTATTTCTACAATACCAACTTAAAAATATTAAATAAACATAAATATGACGTATCGCAAAAAAATAAATAATATGTCGGCCTCAGGGCTGGATACGTGGAATGGATAATATAAACAAACATGGTTGAAAAAAAATGTTTCATTATAATGTGTAGTTTTATTAACTAAATTAAGTCTTTGAATTTCATACAGATATGAAAAGGTAAAGTAAATGAAATATTTTTTTATCAAAGCAACTTGATACATTATGTAATGTACACAAAAGTTTTTTTTAATTTGAACTGTTGCGTTTTTTTTATAAACGAATATGCATTATTTCTGTCCGTAAATAGTCGGTTCATCTTTCACAATTATCAGTTCTGCAACGGATGACTTAAACAGTTCCTTTACAAAACAGATGAAGAACAAAAGAAAAGTCATACCTTCATTGTACACAGAAGACAGATATAGTCGACAAAATGTTTAATTTTAAATATAACTAATGGAGATTTTCAGCAAGTACCGGTGGAGAGGATGGTTTGTTACTAGAAGAACCAGAAAGATTTATATGTAGATGGTCTATAGTTAAAAACAAATGACATTGTATCAGCAATGTTTTGTATTGCTTGCTCTTCGTTGCCATAAGTCCTGCATTTTCAATAGGTTAAGAGAAATTTTCTCTATAAACTGCAGGGTTTTCTCGGAATATTGACGTGGAAAAGTGAATCCATTCCCAAAGGATATGCTCGAAAGTTGCATCCGGGCGGTTGCAAGGCTGAAATGAGAGTGAAACGGATAAATCGAATCAATCTGTTGATTGTCGAGCGATAAAAGCGGATTTTAGTTTTCCAATTTGAGTTCGACAAGTTTCCATTTATCAACATTGAATACATCCATCTCTTTGTGAAGATGAAAATAGTTTATGTCGGCTAAAACGTGAATCTTTCTTTCATGGAAATCTGGATAGATAGAAACATGGTGAATGAAAAAAAAAACATGAAAACTAACAAAAACACTGTAGCGTTAAGATCAGAACCAGTTGCGAAAGTGGTTTAAATGAAACTCTTTATCTTTCAAAAAGATAATGTTCCGGGTAGTGGGGTTTTTTCGTGAAACAAAGGAACTACCAAATACACTGAGTACCTATACAAATGTTTCAACAATAAAAGCAAATATTTTAACAGGTTATTTGAATTTTTTTTTTTACTAAAAAAATGAATATGTCCTTGTTAAACAAGTACATATACATCTTCCTACGTTCCCTAAAATAAGCAAATAAATGCTTGTGCTTGAATTAAATGTAAAACAATGAACATACACAATTTAATCAAACTAGAAAAAGCAAATTTGAAAACATTTTGAAAAAAAAAACATTATGAAAGTTGTTGAAAATAGAACCAAATTTTTAGGCTTTCGTGTCTCAGTTAGTTAGATAACTAACTCTATAATCATAGATCCCGGGTTCGATTCCTAGTGGAGATACAGTTTTTAATTGTATTTCAGTCTGGTCCTATGAGACGATGAATATTACAAGTCTCCAGATTTTCTCAACGTATTATTGGGTGCGTGTTAAATTAATATTTGGCATAGAACCTCTTAGTTGCTCGAAAAGCAATACAACAAAAAAAACACAAAACTTGTACGTATTCATGACAATTTTCTTAATACCTCAATACAGACGAAGTTGAAATATTCAGGGAAAACCGGGAAATCAAGGCACCTACCTACAGGGCTAACGACCTGTCATCGGCTGGTTTACGTGATCACTTTATGCACTTGCGCAACGTTCGCCAATTATGCCTTTTTATTGAGTTCCTTATCAATCCAATTTTTTAATAGTTCTATATATTTTACACATAGATATTGTACCTCTTTAAAATAAGCTGTTTTTACCTTTGGCATCTACGAAATGACGATGAAACTTTTTCTAACGCACTCTATTGAGAAATTGGTGCGTAAACAATGAAACCCATAACGAGGTAACAAAAAACTGCTTTGCAGTGTGGCGGGAAAATATATTTGTAATTATTTTTTATTAAGAAAAAACAATGCTTTCGCATAGATGTCACCCCCATAACTGTTTATTGTCAAGAACTATAATGTCTATGAAAATAATATATAAAACTTTCAAAAAATTCAATTGATAGGGAACTCAATAATAAGGCATGATTTGTAAACTTTGCGTAAGCCTATAAATAAAGTGATCACGTAAACCAGCCGATGAAATGTCGTAAGCCCTGTAGTTGCCTTGATTAACTGGTTGTCCCTTAATATTCCAACTTCGTCTGTATCGAGATATTAAAAAAATTGTCATAAATATCCAATGTGTGCGTATATGCAACTATAAACATATTCGTTTTTAGCAGTGATACCCAAAGTGGTCCAGGTAGACCCCCAGGGGTCGACGGGAGACTCGACGGGGGTCTACGTTGGCGTGAAAGAAAAATGGGGGTTCACAAGTTCACAAGTTGTAAGTGGGGGTCTACGAAAATTTATCTGGTTTCGATAGTAAAGAGTAAAACGTTGCCTTGGCTTTACCAATCAATGTAGGCAGATAATACACTACTCAAATAAATGCGAAAGCATAACTCCCAACTATATCCCCTTGGGTAAGTGAGGAGTAAAAATTAGGGAGCAAAAAAAATACTACTATTTCGGTGATTATTGACAGGCTGTATTTCGGCGAAAAATGAGACGTTAAAAATACATTTTGAAGCTTTAAGATTCTCATTTTCAGATTTTTTAGCTATTTTTTTAGGAGCTACGGTTCACATGCAATCCTAACGAAAAAATGAGTGTTAGACCTCAGTCGCTACGCAAATTTTCATCAATATATCTAATCTTCACATTTTTTGACGAATTTTGGGATTATGGTAGACATCTAGCACCAAGGGGTCCACCGAAACCAGTAAAATTTTGAAAGGGGTCTACGAGGAAAAAGTTTGGGAACCTCTGGTTTATAGGTACGCTTTCATTATTAATCACCATTATATAACTTTTAACATATTACGGAATGATATATGTGGCGAGTAAACAATGCATAAGATGGCAAGTTGATTTACTTGGCTTGACAGTTTGCCTGTCTCAATCCTCATAGATTTTCTTTAAGCCGGTGAATTTTCACTGAGAATATGTAATTACATTAAAATGATGCGCTTACTTAGTCTAATACATGTATCTAGATAATACCAACGGCAAACTTCACACATATTAAGATATGGCGTTATAATTTTCATATGAAGTACAATATACATATTTAAACATCTTAAGATTAATCGGATATACTATACCTACAAGTTTCTCGAGCACTTAATCAATTATTATTATTATAAAGAGAAGCTAAACGTTGACTAATATGTTGAACATCATGGGATTATAACTATTAAAATAGTTAGCAATAATAATGGTGCTAATCTTCTTCTTTTCAACCCCTTTCACTCCACTGCTGGATATAGGCCTATTCCTGGGTTTTCCATTTCTCTCTATCCAGGGCACTCTGCTTCCACCGATGTCCCACCAGTTCGACAATATCGTCAGTCCATCTCCTCTGTGGCCTCCCTGCACTTCTTCTATTATGATAGGGTCTCCAATTCAGAATTCTGGGGGTCCATCTATTATCTCTCTGTCTTGCCACATGACCTGCCCATTGCCATTTTAGCCTTTCCACTCTTTCTGCAATGTCTGCTACCTTTTACCGGCGTCTTATTTCTTCGTTTCTTATTCGGTCTCTGAAGGACCGAATTTACAATTTACAAATCTTGTGTTTTGCCAGTGACAACAGGTCTTGAAACTATGTCACTTACTGCCAGAAGTCTCCACAAATTTAAATGTACTCAACGAGCAATGGAAAGACAAAAGTTGGGCGTATCCTTGAGAGACCGAATGGTGCTAATACTTTGCTAAATACCATTTGGTGAGTATAAATTAAACACTACTAGTTTCGGGAGAGCACACCTCTCATCGACAGGTGTAGGTATTATAATTTTAATATAGAAAAAAAATAGTTTTAATACACCACAAAGTTACATTCAAATCCATTAATCTTAATATTAAAATAGTTATAGTAGTTTACAAATAAAGAATATTGAGTTGAAAGACATGAAGTAAAGCGACCGCTGTGGTACAGTTGGTAGGCCATTTGGCTTCTGTGCAGTCGTTTTAGGTTCGATCACCAGCAAAGGAGAAATTCATTTCTCACGCAAATATTGTTTCTCTGGGCTGGTGAGACTTGAAGATGGAAGAAATTACCATATGGTAATAAATTCGCTACTTGCGCAGGGTACAAGGAAGTGTTGTTTAGTTTATAGGAACGAAAAAAAATACATAACCAAGTGAACGAATATTTGAAAGAAAGAAATATCAGAAACGCGTTAGTAAGACGAGCATTTTATAATAAGAATTTTTAGAGTTTATAGCTAAATGAAATTTTATTAAATAATACTTGAAATTCAAGTTCAGAAGTGCAACAATTAATGCGAATAATGATTATTACTCCTCACTAACCCAAGGGGATATACTGGGGAGTTATGAATTTGCAATTTTAAAGGCTATTTTTTTATTTCAGAGTATCAACTAGTATCATGCTGAGATAATATGCTGAATGTTTCATTATCTACAATTTATATGTGTGTATGTATGTGTGTGCTGTGTACTATGTATGTGCTGTGTGTTATGTACGTCGTGTTTATTTTATTACAGATGGGTCGATGGCAGAGCGGTTAGCGCGCTGGGCTAGTAATCCAGTGGTCGCGAGTTCGAATCCTGCCTCGACCGATTTCGTTCACCCATAGCACAAGCATTTATTTGCTTATTTTAGGGAACGTAGGAAGATGTTCATGTACTTGTTTAACAAGGACATATTCATTTTAATAAAAAAAATTACTTCATCGATTATAGACAAAAGCACTCATTCGATTCTTTTTAAATTTGGCAAATTTGTATATCTAATACTGGCTTGGACCCCATTAGATTTTGAAGGATATCTGAATTGTGTTTCTCATTTTTTTTAACTGTCAAATATTTCATAGTGACACCAAGCTCGTGAAACTCGAAATTTGTTATTTTTATTTTCAAATTGGTAAAAAGTTACATCACTTTAATAAAATGGCATTGAAGAATTATCAATTTTTCATAATAAAATATTTAAAACAAAAATAATTTAACAAACTCATTACATGAAAATATATGTACCTATATAAGTATACTTATTTATTTTAATATTTATTTATTTAATATTGCTTCTCGGGCAACTAACAGGTACTATGTCAAATATTAATTTAACATGCACCCAATAACAAGTTGCCACATTCTGGAGACTTACGATATTAATCGTCTCACAGATCCAGACTGAAAACACAATTAAAAACTGTGTCTCCACCGGGAATCGAACCCGGGACCCTTGGCTCAGCAGTCAGATATCTAACCAACTGAGCCACGAAGGCCGTATACATATATTTTTTATGGAAAAAAATTTTTTTTGGAACGCGATACACATAATGTACGAAAGTTTCATTTATTAACTACGGATAAAATAATAAAGATAAATTTAATATTTAAGTAAAATACATTATTTTGTGAATATCCCCAGGAGACAGGAAAATCGCAAAAATACAGAAAGGGCTAATTTCATGGTAAAATATTAAACATAAATAAATCTCTGCGCAGATGAAACATGTTCTTCGTCCGTTCAATCATTCAGACTGATACGAATCTACTAATCCCAAAATCCATAATCCCCCCCTTCCTTCCTAAGTAATCCCGACATTTTTCCAACAAATACTTGGGAATAATTAATTATTTCGTGAATCCCGCTCATTAATATATATACAAGACTCGTAGTTGAAGACGGAAAAAGGAAAACTTAATGTGAAGATGGTAAAGAATGAAGAGCGATCAACAAAGTTTTATAATATAAATCTGTATCTTAACACAGCCCTGAAGTTGTTCGATGTGGTCCAGTAGAAACTTCGATTAACGAACATTTCACAAAAATTTGCCAATGATATTCTAATAAAATTAAAGGTTCTGAATTAAGAGGGTATAAAAACCTAAACACTCCATTTTGAAAATCAATATGTTAAACAGTGTGTTTCTAAGAAAACTAGACTTAGCGTTATATGCTCTCTTAGATGAGCATAAAACACAATTAGAAGTTGGCACATTTTGTACTAATGATAGTCATGATGATCAGAGTGAGAAACTGTGTCTACACCAATAATCGATCTCAGAACCTAACTGCTCGGGAGTCAGATATTCAATCGATGACTGGAGAAGGCCTATAAATTTGTAAAACATTTAAAATTGCACTATGGACCTTCTTTTTCTTTATTTTAATAGGATTTATTTTACATTTGAGTTGTCAAAATTGACGTACCCAAAAATGTTACCACAAATGTAAACATTCTTAATAAAAGTAAATTTAAACGAATGTTCCGTTTTAATTTTGAACCAAGTTATTTAACAATTGTTATTTTCTATAATTTCGCTACGATTTCATTTACCATCTCTCTTGACAAGGTTAATAAAAAAACATTCAAAATATTTCGGTAAAATCAAAACGAACAAGATTAATTTGAATACTGAAAGACATAGTTAAATATTTGACATTGATTTTAATGAAAAATCAAACTCAGAAGGTGAAAATCTAAGTTTCGAACTGCCAAAAACACGAATGGATTTAAAGAAAACTTATTTAGAATATTATTACCATCATACATTAAATTTTATCATCGAAGAAAAACTTTTACATAACTAAAAATGATATAGTTTTACAAATAATAGTGCTTCCACACTTTTCTATTTTCCCGTTAGAGCCGGGTAATCGAAAATAGAACAGGCATCAATAATACATTGTTCAAGAATGACGTTCATCACCCATTCTGAATATATTGCCTGGTGATTATAGACTGGTGTTTGGGGATACATACATGGGTCGCACTTCCTTTTAAATCTCACCTGTGGTTACTTGACGCTGCCACAATGTGGGATATCATGGCGTCATACATCATATAATATAACTATATGTACTGAATACATACAATAAATTTTGCATTAGAAATAATAGTAAAAAATCATACCGAAAAATCTCCAAGCAGAAAATGAATATAAATGTAATCCATACAGCAAAAATGACACTTACCTGGAACAAAAAAAAAAACACGAATATGAAAACAAATTCTATATTTTTTGTGCGTTTTATACAATTACAAAAAACATAATAGTTTTTTTTTACAAATACTTGGTTACATTATATCAACATATTAATATTTCATTTACAAATACTTGGTTACATTATATCAACATATTAATATTTCATTTACAAATACTTGGTTACATTATATCAACATATTAATATTTCATTTACAAATACTTGGTTACATTATATCAACATATTAATATTTCATTTACAAATACTTGGTTACATTATATCAACATATTAATATTTCATTTACAAATACTTGGTTACATTATATCAACATATTAATATTTCATTTACAAATACTTGGTTACATTATATCAACATATTAATATTTCCTTTACAAATACTTGGTTACATTATATCAACATATTAATATTTCCTTTCCTAATTTAATTTAAGCTAGAAGCTTGTGTTTAGGTTAGCAGCAGCTCTTTGCTTACATTATATGAATACTTCACAAAAATACATAAAATGAATACTTCACAAAAAATACATAAACTAAATCTGATAAAATATATAAAACGAATCAATTAACAATTATATATAAAACAGGACACAATTTCAGAACAAAATATAGAAAGAAAGATTTTATTGTAGATATATTACAAATAAAAAAAGTTGATATTAGTTCTATTGAAATTTATTTGATTATCGACGCGTTTCGTGCAAAGCACATCGTCAGAATAATCTGAAATAAATTTCTATAGAACTGATACCAAGTGTTTTTTTTTATATTTTTAATATATCTACATACAATGGAGTTCTATATACACTTAATAATTGATTTCAAAATATTGGTATTCAGTAAGAAATAATGAAATGTTATATAAAATATTTCATTGAATTTCAACAAAACTACGGATTACATTTTTAAAGACAATCTTTGAAGACACACGAATATTCACGTAATTAAACATCTACAAAAAATTGAAAAAAAAAAACGTCAATATATTTTTTAAGAATTAATGCACATAAACATTCCCTAAATTAAGTAAACGTATGCTTGTGTTAAAGGTGAACGAAATCGGTCTAGGCAGGATTCGAACTCGCAACTACTAGACTACTAACCCAGTGCGCTAACCGCTCTGCTTCCACCCATTTACACAAATAATTCGTGTCATTTATTGGGGTCAGATGGTGAATGGCTACACGAGATGTAAAATGTAGCTTACACAAGTAATCATAATATGTTGACGGATACATGGACTTGTCAACTAGTGTTATAGATAATATTGACAAAGCAGTAAAAGCAGCAAATATTGCATAAAGATATATTGATGTGACTGTGAAATATTCCACCTCGGTACAGGCTACTGTGTGGATATATATAATATTATGTAAAAAATGATATTTTTAATTATTATTAATAATTATATAAATGAAAAAAGATATTTTCATGCCAATTTTTGCATTGGTAGGTATGATACGAAAATTGTGACTCAAATAATGAAAAAAATTAAGAAAAATAATAAACACACTTATTTCTTAAATGGTTATAAAACAATAATATATTATTTTTAAAAGATAAAACATTTGTTCATCATGTGAAACAATTAATAAATATATTATTTTGCTCAAATGTTGTTTAAATTTCTTATCAAAATATCTTCTTATGACAACAAGTATCTCACCTCACGATATGAGTTTTTATTTTAGACAATAATTTCCGGCGTAAATTTATTTCGTTTAGTTATTCAGTACACAAAGATAAGAGCCAAGACTTGTGTATACTATAGTAAGAAGAACAAAACAATAAAAAAAAACTCTAAACATTATCAATATATTAACCAGTTAGGGACCAATAAATATACAAGTTTGCTAAAATGTCGCCAACCTCCAAAGTTAAAACTTAAATGATAGAACTTTTGTGTCCTTTTGAGACGATATTTACGTGTTTAGTTGAAAATAACTTCCAGATTTTCGCCATCCACAGAGGGGACCTCTCAGGAATTATTTGTTTACTTTTAACGGCGTTTATTGTCTACCGAACGGTTCATTTTGGGTTTATTATGGTTCTACAACCCTCTGGGGTACAGTTTAAGAAACATCTTTAGTTTACAGAGCTGGTCTGTGGCGAGATATGATGGGCAGGTCAGGTAGGCTTTACATAATTTAATTTTTTTTACGTAAAAATAAAACGAAATATACCAAACATAAAATTTCTTTCCTAAGGGATAACTCAATCCTCTTAGATGGGCAATGCTCAACATAGATTTTGCAAAGAAAGCAAATACGAATATGTATTCATATTAAACATACAGAACAAACAGGTTTATTTTATTTACAATATTTTATTTGAAATATTATGGCGAAACGGAATATTTAGTAAAAAAAAATATTACACCCTTAACTAAATCGACTCTTCTGAATGTACCATTGTACATTATAATACTTATTTACAACACACCTACTTCGCTGTTAAAAATATTTTGTTATAGTATTAAAATTACATACCTACACTAGGCCCCCAAGTCAAATTGAAAACGCTGTTCGTTATCGCCAAGCGCTAATTTTTTTTTGTATGGGATTTGACGTTTGTTGTTTGTTATTGTAGAAAAAATTTCTACAACAAACGTCAAATCACATACAAAAAAAAAATAGCGCTTGGCGATAACGAACAGCGTTTTCAATTTGACTCAGGGCCTAGGTCACTGTCACGTTGATATCATAAATCTTTATATATATTTCTTCTGTACGTGTGCATGTCACTGAAATCCTAAACGGCTGGACCGATTTTGATGGTTTTTTCTATTGTCATTTTCTAATTTCTCGTAAGACCGGGTAATTGAAAATACAACTATACGTTTCAGCTATAAATTATACGTTTTCAGTTTCATTAAATGTACGAATTTGTTCTTTACAATAATTTGAGAGGTGTCATTGACAGAATAAGATAATACACAATAAACAAGGAATAAAAATTCATCTCTACAATAGAGACGAACTCAAAATTATCGAAGCATAAGAAGTTTACACATTTGAAAATTCCAAAAGCTAAAGTTGATTCATATTAATACAAGGTTGTACATCTTCTCCAAATAGCAACAAATAGTTCTCTGCGAAACTTTCTACAAACAATATTCTTCACAAGTTAAAACATTATATAACTTTATAATTATTGTTTTCAGGGGACATTCCAAACTACTGTTTGATAACAACAATAAATATTTTACAGTAACAAACGAAAGACTTTGTTGTTACTAAACATTAAAAATATTTCAAGTCTCTTGGGACTAAAATGTCTTTATCAAACATAAGGTGTCGTTGAAATACTGATATAATTACTATTTTAAATGTAGAATTAATATATAAGGTAAGTTTCTCTATTGTCCACAGAGAAAAGGATTGGAAGCAGATGAAAGTGGCCTATATTAAGCACTGGACAGGAGAGAAGAAGTCGAAGGAAGAAGATAATCAACCAATAAAAACATTTGACGTTCAACGTTGTATAGTGTATCACTTTTGCCTTGACTAGCAACGAAACATTTCCTACAGTGGTGTTGTATTAAATCGTCGCGTCGCGTCGCCTTCCTCTACCAACAAATGAATATTCGTTTTGAGACTTAGTAAGATGTGCATTGAATACGTGCAAAATATAAGATTATTGCCGAATTGTTAGTTATAAGTGATCACGCGAACCATCTGATGACAGGGCGAAAGCCCCGGTGATGATATAACAACTTTACATTCTGGAGAACTTATTATATTAATCGTCTGGTAATATTTATTTATAAGGGTGCATCGACAGACATCCAGCTTACATTTAATAAAAAAATATAATATTGGTTATTATTATGAGTGTGCTGGATGTCCAATTATGGATGCACACAACATAATAAGTTATATGCATACAAAGTTATATTGAAAATTTACTCTGGATGGTTGGAAGAAATTTCCGCTTGGCAATAAACCTGCCAGTGTACAAACTATATGTACCTACAAGAAGTTACAAAAAAAATAAATTAACAATTCTTGACTAACACACTTGAGAGAAACAATGTCTCCACTGAGAACCTCACCCGGAACCTTCGGCTCAGAAGTCAGATATCGCTGTGCCACGAGATCCGAAAAATTCCCGTGAAAAATTCATATCCCTGCTTTGTATTTAACAGACCAAAACAAACAACAAAAAATGAAGAGATATGCAAGTTAAAAAAAATGTGAAATTGAAAAAAAAATAAAACAGCATATGAAAAATAAATTCCGACTCAAAGGGAAGTATCCAATATAAAATGTAAATTTGTTTCTTCTCCCATACGGTGAATCCCCCGGGATTGAAAATAATACAAAAAAAAATACATTTACCTACTTGTTGCAAAAAAGGAAATATTACATTCGCGTATAAATATGAAACACGAACAAAATAATATCGCGCTAATAATTGGACCAACAGAGCAAAATGAACGTAATAATTGTGTATCTTCATATGGATTTCACCATTTTGTCAATCCGACGATAAGCTGAAACGAGTGTCATGTAAAAAGTAAAAATACCTCCATACGTGGAACTAAAATCAGTATATTGGATTAAAAAAAAACTAAAATTAAACAATATTTTGCAACATTGGTGCGAAGAGGAAATATAAGGAGGATTGATAAAAAATCTGCTCCCAATATAATACAGGGTCCTCTTGAACACAGTGGAGAGTATATTCGTCCATTGACTACATATAACCTACTTTTAAGTTGATTTGTAGATAGTTAAGTACACACTTCAAAGAATCCCGCCATTTTTAAACATACATATAAAAGCATAAAACCATTGTGTGTCGTGTGTACCTATAGGTATATTTTTAGTCTTATGAATTGTCGTTGTTATGTTTATGGTTTTTTGTCATTTGAATATTAAATAAAATTAATTTTTATTTATTCTTTAACACCTTTATAAAAAATGATTATTATGTATAGTAGATTATTTATTTATACTTTTTATTTATTTATACATCTTTCTGTACATAATATAAACAAATATAAATGTACACTGGCGGGCTTATTGCCACTAGGCAATTTCTTCCAACCAAACAGAATTAGGATTACTGCTGCCCAACAAGGTAACCCTGACATACAAGAAGGTAGTGTATTTAAATTTAAATTAAAAAAAAAAAAAAAAAAAAAAATAATATTTGGTTGAAATATATTTTTTAGCGATTTTTGTCCGACATTTACTTTTCACCACAAAATTGAATAAAAAGCTTTGGGTAGTGATGGTTTTACTTAAGGTGAGCTCTTAACTAAGAAAAAAAATAAAAATACGAAATACGCAACACCTGGATTCTTTAAAAATATTTTTGCTTTGCACAAATTTATATATAAAAAATACCCAGATCGTTCTGGTAAAAAACTTGTGTTATAAGAAAGGAAATGAGGATGCAGAATAACAAATTCCGATTTTTGAACTTCAACTTCATAGTGATTTAATAGGTAGAGATAGCTGAAATCTTTTAAACAATATGGTTTTCGAAGAAATAAGAGAAAATTTGGTGTTTCTTTAATAACGCAAAATCTCACTCAAAAGTACCTATCGACTTTCAAACGTAATACACAGTTTAAACAATCCAGTACGAATAGAACTATAAATCTGATTGGTAGTTTTTAAGGGTCTGTAAAGAGTAATCATTAGTGTCAGAAACGTAGGTCAGATTTCGGCCCTAGCCATATGGGTTTGACATTTTTATAATAATACTGTATAAAAATCACAAAAAAATATCGATGCAAGCTGTGGAAGAACTATTTATGGCAGACAATAGAAATATGTAGAGAGATGGAATGTTCGGTGCAAACCTAAATTTTAACCTTGCCTACGCATAATATTTATTTTATTTCAAAACGTAGTTGACATGCGTATCATAATAGGTACTTATTTCACCATAGATAAACGTAGTTGACATGTGTATCATAATAGGTACTTATTTCACCATAGATAAACGTAGTTGACATGTGTATCATAATAGGTACTTATTTCACCATAGATAAACGATTGTTTTTTTTACCTTGTTGGATGATTTGTCATTTAATTAAATGAAATAAAAAAAAAAACTTTGTTTACACAACTAAAATTACATCTTAATTCAATTAAGTAAATAAAAATTCCTCTACATGTTACGGGAGTAAAATTTCCTTCCTGAAGAGGATACAAAGTATACTCAATATTTATTGATCTTCGTGATCTTTGTTGACCATTCCTAAAAGCTACTTATTTTTTTTTTATAAATGTAAATAATTAGGATTTGAACTGTTTTTATATTGAAAACATACAGTAAAATATTATTGTTGCATCTAACTGAATAATATTCAAATTTAATTAAAACTCAGCCGGAAATTCGTAGCTTTATTTTCGTATTATCAAGCTGGAATCATCGGGAATTATTTTTATCATGGCTATGTAGGCGACACATAGCTATGACTATGTTGAGTCTATTATAGTCTTCCGAAAAAGTGCGCTACTTAGCGTTGGGGAGGGTTTGCAATCTACTCATGAAAATATTTATTTAAATATTAATACACAAATTCTAAGATTTAACATTACCTGAATATTATAATGGAGAAATACATAAATGAATAAATTATTATTATTACGATAAACTCACGCTATACAGTTAGTATGTTAAAATGTCCTGGCGTTCTTTGGAAAAAATATACAATGGACTTGTACACCTACATACCTACAATGTACCTACATATAAAATAAAATATATTGTGTTTATACTACGAAAATATAATTTAAATAGCTCTTCCATGCCTGAATATAAAATGTATTATTGATATGAGTGGTGTGAGAGAAACAGACCCTGGTGAGGGGTAATGAAATGATAAGCCGATTTCGAATATGATGAAATGCTTCCGTATTTGACTGACAGTATATCAAAGTACATATCTTCCAAAGGGAATAAATATTAATTATTTAACCTAGAAGCGTGTCCGAAATACACAAATACATTTATAAAGAAAAATAAAACAAATACACAGGTGTGTTCCTTATTTTTGTATTTCATGACTTAGTTGAATATTGAATATATTAATTACATTATAGACTTCATATAAGTAAACGCTCAGAGTACAGAGGGGTTATGTTTGAAAAGTTCTTAATATCAACGGTTAACCTTGCATATCACGTTTGCAGTGTCAATGATAAAACGAGTGGGTTGTGGCTAACGCTTAACTCCTCACTAACAAGTATTCAAATTTTGTATGGAAAATATTCAGCATTTTCATGAAATGAGTTTGTTACGAAATATTTTATTACGAAAACTGGATATTTCTTGAATGCCATTTTATGAAAGTGATGTGCCTTTTTACCAATTTGAAAATAAAATTTTCAAATGTTTAAGTTTCGTGAGCTTGGGGTTACTTTGAAATATTTGATAGTTAAAAAATAGAGAAGCACTAATCCGATATCCTTCAAAATCTAATGGGGTCTAAGTGAGTATTAGATATACAAATTTGAAAAGAATCGAATGAGAACTTTAGTCTATAATTGATAAAGTAAAATAAACACGCCGTACATAGCACACAACACACAGCACGCAGCACATAACACACACACACAGCACAGATACATTGTGATGAAACTTTCAGAGTACAATCTCAGCATGACACTAGTTGATAATCTGCAATAAAAAATAGCCTTCAAAATTGCGAAATCATAACTCCCCACTATATCCCCTTGGGTAAGTGAGGAGTAAAAATGAGCAAAAAATCGATGAATTTATTTTTCAAGAAAATTCACTACAGCAGCCGTATCATATGAGATCTTTTAAAGAAAATAAATAATATTACTAAATCATAAGAACTAACATTTTACGTTTTGTATGACTTTATTTTGTGAAATACGAAATTTTAGTTAGAACGATAATATTTTACTCATAGCTCATTGAAAGAATAATAAAACTACGTCAATATTAAGATTTTTCTTTGTCATATACCAAAAACCTTAAAATAGTGACTAAAATTCCATTATTTTCGTTTACATGTCGAACTAAAAGTAAATTTAACTTGTTGGCATAGGCTCCAAGTAATATTTATTTCAAAGTATGGACATTATGATATAATCGGAAAAATTTAGTTACTGAATGTTGGTTGAGGTTACTTAGAAAAAATACCTTTCCCACAGAATAATTATTTCTAACACAAGTATTAAGTATTATCTTTCACACAGAATAATAACTTTTCACGCAATTTGGTCCTGTGGGCTGAAAACACAAGTCAGTTGGAAAAAATGCCAAATACGTTATAAACTCACTACTTGCGCAGAGTGCGAGGAAGTGTTATTATTATTAATAAGTTTTTTAAAATTGAAAAAATGGAAATATAAAAAAACAACAATAAGAAGGTAATTACTTTAACGAAACCTCGATTTTTTCATGGAAGGAAGGTCTTGTTAAAATTATCAAATGAAACGCAAAAGTTTCATTCGGACCTTTTCCTTATATTGTATTTTCAATAACATTGGATTTTTATTAACGAAGAATAACTCCGTAACAAAATTATAATAAACATGTAAAATATAAAATTAAGCCTATTGATTAACTAAAGCAATTTTAATAAAGAAATAAAAATATGCCGATAGTTAATTTACAACATCTCCTGACAGAAGACCAGATAAACACCAGGCATATAGCTGTCGAGGATCAAAAAACATATGCGAGAGAGGGATCTGAATCATGACCGAATAGAATCAGGAGAGCGGACCCAGAGTAAATTGGACAAAGGCGAAGAACATGAAAACTAGTACTTTAGATCAAAGGACGGACATAGTAGAACGAGATGAGGTATCATCATACATGATCAGCAAAGTAAAGGCCATAAAGGAAATTAACGAAACCAGGACACAAATGTCCTAACACTCTTTAAGGGTATCGGAAAGTCTGTTAATGTGAGACATTTCGTCTACTCCCAATAGGGATTCTGTGGTTTACAATGCACCGAGGCAATGTTATAATCTTTTTGAATAAATTATAAACCTTGTACACAATAAAAAGGTAAAATTTGATGAAACTCTCATAAAAAATAATTTGCGCTTTTCTGTAATTGGATTTATCCCTGTATTATGTTTGTATTGTTACTTGTTGTATGTACCTATGTGTAATGTGTAGTCTGTTGAAAAGCCAAATAAATAAAATAAAATAAAATAAAAACATAAAAAGATTTGGACCAAAGATAATACTGAAATGTGAAGGAAAGTTATCCATTATTATTTTTTATTTTATACTAGCTTTTATGTCCCGCCGTTGGCCAAGAATGTAAATTAGTGAAGGAATAAGCAATCGTTTATATAATATTGTCACAAAAAATATTTGCTAATTCGTAGTATGAAAAGTAGTTTGAAATTTAATTGAGTTTAAGCGATGTAAAATATTCAAGTGATGGCCACAACCCATTTGTTTTAATATATAAGTAGGTACATACAATTTCTGCACGCATGGACTATGGTAAATGGTTTTAAATATGACTGATTATAAAGAGACAACGTTGTAAAGATTTTGGATTTGGCCACAACCCCTATTTTTATATATTGTCATCGAACGCAAATGTGTTTTAAAAATTTAGTAATTTTGGATGATGGGAAATGGCTTAAAAATTAAATAAACAAAATTACTGAAAAGATTCTAGTGTTGGTCACATCCCATTCGCTTTTATATTTTTCGTCAAGTGTGCATACCTATAGATTATTATATTTTTGCACAATAAAACTGATCTACATTACAGAAGAAGACTTTAATAGTTTTTAATTTGAATATTAACGTTGTGAAGAGTCCAGTAATGGCCACAACCCCGATTTTTTATTATATTGTCATCAAAATCAAATATGTAGTTATTGAAAATTAAGCAATATATGATGATATAATAAATGGTGTAAATTTCGATTGAAAAAAAGTATCGAGAAGATTCTAGTGATGGTCACATCCCATTCGTTTTATGTATTTTCGTCAAGTGTGCATGTTGTTTATAATATTTCTATACAATAGACTATAAGACTTAAAACTAACCCAAAAGACTAAATGAAAAAAAAGAATAAGTATAAGACTATAACAAATAGTTTGTAATAAAAACTGACCCAATGGTCTACATAAAAGATGCAATAGAAGAATTACACAATAGTAAATGTATTATATAAAAAACTGACCAAATGGTCTTCATAAAAGAAGAAGAAGATGAATTGAAATATAGGAAATATTTTATATAAAATTCACCCAACGTCTACATTAAATAAGAAAACGAAGAATTAGACTAAAGGAAATAGTTTGTATAAAAACTAACCAAAAGATCTACAAAAATAAGAAAAAGAAGAATTAGACTATAGAAAGTAGTTAATATAAAAACTGACCCAAAGGTCTACATATTAGAAGAATAATTATACGTCAGGAAATAGATTGTATAAAAACTAACGCAAAGGTCAACATAAAAGAAGACGAAGAAGAGTTAGACTAAAAGAAAAGTTTGCATGAAAACTCTCCCTTGGTCTACATAAAAGAGGAAAAATTAGACTATAGGAAGTTAGTTTATACAAAATTCAACAAAGGTCTACATAAAATTAGAAAAAGAAGAAATACGTTAAAAGAAATAGTTGGTATCAAAACTGGCCCAGAGGTCTACATAAAATAAGAAGAAAAAGAATTAGATAATAGGAATAAGTTTGTATAAAAACTCACCCAAAGGGCTACATAAAAGAAGAGGAAGAAGATGAATTAGACTATAGCAAATAGTTTGTATAAAATCTCACCCAAGGTCTACATAAATTAAGAAAAAGAAAAATTAGACTATAGGAAATAGTTTATTTATGAACTGTCCCAAATGACTTCACAAAAGAAGAGGAAGAAGAATTAAACTCCAAGAAATATTTTTTATAAAAAATCACCCAAAGGTCTACTTAAATAAAAGAAGAATTTCACTATAGGAAATAGTTTGTAGATTGAATGACATGTGTATTGTGTAGTTAACCTAAGATAGTTTAATAATTTTCCTATACGAAATTAGTATATTGTTGGTTTTTAAGTAGTATTAGGTATGTAGGTACCTACCTACAATGATGTTCTAAATTAATTCGAATTCGATTTATAACAAATTTTATTTGAATATTAGAATGTGTCCGTTACCATAGTAACCATAGAACATGTAAAAAATATCAAATGGTTTGTAGACATTTTTTGAATAATATGTAGGTACCTACATTGGTTTGTTCGATGCCATAAAAATGAAAATTGTCCGAAATATCAAATATTATATACAAATTATGCAATTTTATTATGCCTATATCTTTACTAATAATTAACAGACTTTTACAATATACGTCTTAAAACTTGCTGTAATGTCTTGTGTTTCATTTTATTATTTCATAATTATATTTATTTCAAAGGTTTATTATTTTCAAGAACATATTCATTCGGTAGGAAAATGAAATATTGTATGAAAAGATATTAAAATGGCAGCATTTATGTACAAAACGCTTACTTTAAAAATAAGTTAAACATTATAATTATACAAAATATTCACCATCTTTTTCACTTAAACGCTAAGTTATACTTGAAAGTAAATTTTTTTCGTGTAAATACGTACTTCTAACTTTTAAACTAACAGATATTTGCGTGCAAAATGTACACTTTTTTGACAGATACGACTTGGAAAATTTTGTATGAAAAAAATAATTATTGAAATATTTTTAAAATTCAGCATTTTTATCGCATTATTTTTAGCGTGACACTGCATCAGGTATACAGGTACACGTTCGCACATAAATTAGATTTTTAGATGCTCTTGGTTTTTCAGAAGGCGTGAAACAAACACACACACACACACACACACACACACACACATACACACACACACACACACACACACACACACACACACATACACACACACACACAGACACTAACATTTTGATTGCTTTATTACTTTAGATTTATTTAAAAAAAATCGAAATCATTTTAAGATTTTTTGTTTTCTGCCGAGATTAACTGTCAATAAAACACTTTTCTATTTGTAAAAGAAGATAAAGATTTAATGAGCCGAAACAATAGTCCCGCCGAAGAAAATAAATATTATTAGTACCGAAATCAGATATTTGATTCAATAAACCTTTTCCACAATATCAGGCATTCAGCATAGACAAAATAAAAACTTCCGTTATTATTTTTTTACTAGTAAGTCTGAAGAAGAACCACCAATTAAGCATTCTCACAGCTGAAATGAGAATACTGAGATGGGCGGGGTTCGTGACTGAGATGGACAGAGAGCGGAATGTTTATGTCCGAGGAATTTTTGGTGTGGCTCCTATCACCGATAAGTTGCTCGAAAGTAGATTGAGATGGTATAGACACGACATAAAGCAACCAGAGGTCAATATAATACGTAGAGCGATGTACATCCAAGTGCAGACAGAAGACCAGGCAGACCGCTGATAAGGTTAAGGAGACGCACAAATGGCCAGGATAAAGAAAGAAGAAGAAGAGTAACTACATGTATGACAACATGTACTGGTGTTGGAATTGTTTTACTAAGATTGTCAACAGCTATGAACATTTAAACAGATAAAACAATTTACATTAAAAGTGAGTCAATTAGCGACTAACATTTATACACTAGAAACATTTGTCGAATAATTTGTATCAATGTTTTTGTTTGCTTATGGCGCCAACTGTTCAACCAATTTCGCATAACAAACAACTAAAAATACATTAAATAAATAATATTGTCACCAAGTTTCAGAAGATAAATAAAAAGAAAATTATTACAAAAAACAAGATAGATATTGATGTCACACTCTGCGATGAAAGTATTTACAATTTCAGATTCAAAAATTCCAAAATATACCGAAATTTTTACTACGCAAAGGGAAGAATATTTCCATGCTGATTCTGAGAAGGCATTAAAAACCCGACATAATATTTTCCACATCGAAAAGTACCTACCGAACAGTCAAGGTACTTTGTGCTGAACACAATATGCCAATTACTAAACGAAAGAATAGAAGGGAAGTCTCCACCTTTAATATTACATTTATATTTTTTTTTCGGAAAATAAATTAATTTCACTAAATCATTTTGCCTCGAAACACAAAATGATCCTCAGGGTACACTTTTATAAAAAATAACACTTTTCTACTTTTTCACTGATTTTTTTCGTCATTTTAAACAATTTATTCATAACTAGCTTTAATACCCGACATTGCCTGAGTGCACAAGTTAATAAAACACAGCTAACAGAATTAATTTGCCAAATGAAGTTAAATAAAAGTTGATATGCTATTCGTTTTTTCACTGAAATTGTTAATATTGTTTGGTAGTTCACTTAAGGAGGGGACTGCTGCCAACGCACATATTTTTCAATTTGATATACCATCATTATTTTTTATTATCAAATCGTTTTGAAAAAAATAATTTAGATAGTTTGGATATTAATAAATAAAAATATACCTTAACTTTTTGATAATGTTCTGTATAAATTCTTGTAGAAAAATAATGGCATACCCCGATTTTCAACGTTTATTATATATTTTTAATAAACTATAAGGCATAGAGTAATATATTTTTTTTTAAATTAAAGAAGACAAAAATATCTAGAAAAATATTATGTGACGTTGTATTAATGCTTCAGCTTTAGTAAAGAAACCTAAAAAACATTTATTTTCCATTCAGCGCCATTGCGTAATAAAAGTTTTTTGGTTTATTTACTTAACCTGATGAGTTAATGCAACATCATATCATATTTTTCCAGGCATTTTGTTCTTCTTTAATTTGTAAAAAAAAATATTGCTCTAAACCTTATATTTTTTAGAAATTTAAGATAAATGTCTAAAATCGGGGTATGCTTATTATTTTCCTACAAGAATATATACAGAACATAATCAAAAAGTTAAGGTATATTTCTCTTTATTAATATCCAAA